>VMKM01002754.1:0-58628 GCA_008360985.2 Macquaria ambigua | reverse complement strand
ACAAGAAAAAAAGAAAAAAAAAGTATTTTTGCAATGATATTATGAAAAAAGGCCTTAAATAAAACATTTTGTTTTTTCAGTATAACTAAAAGGTCCACACTTGGTTTGTGTAGAATGATAGTCCACTGTTGGTAGTGTAGGAATGTATGTGTGTGCATGTGCGTCTCACCTGGCAGCGTTCACAGGTGCGTCCTGTCACGTTCTCTCTGCACGAACACCGACCTGTTGTGACATCACACACACTGGAGAGGGCGCCGCTGACATCACAGCCGCACTCTGAGAGAGAGAGAGAGAGAGAGAGACCAGCCCACTGTGAGTCTCAGCCGGAAGCCCCACCCACCAAGATGAAGCCTTATATAACCTTTAATTAACATTTAATAACCTTTACTGACCCCAGAGTGGCTTCATGTTGATCTGTTACTGAAGATTTCTATTTATTGATTATCTGATGATTGATCAGAAAAAGGCGATTGATGATTAGGGCTCGAGCACGAAGTCGTGCGAGGACCCTATTGTAACTGAAGGAATTATTATTATTATTTCAACAAATGAATCGCATTTTTAAGGGGCTAAACGTGCTCAAAAACTCATGAAATTGTCATAAGTGGTGAAAATTTTGATATTTTATGGGTCTCGCACATGGGTGTGGCAAAATGGTTCAATAGCGCCCCCTACAAACTTTTAACAAACTAGCACCTGCGGCACGTTTCACCTAGATGTACGAAATTTGGCATGCATATGTATCATGTCGAGACTTAAAAAAAAGTCTCTTGGAGCCCTACCCTAAACCCAACAGGAAGTCAGTTATTTTTAATAAACTTATGTAATTTATGCCATTTGAGGGCTCTGTACTTTATCTATCTCCTCCTAGAGATTTTATCGGATCGACTTCAAATTTGGCCAGTACAATCTGAAGACCTTTGTGATTAAAAGCAGTGTGCCCGTGACGTGGCATGGAATTTACGTGTTTCGCCGTGAAACAGGAAGTGGTTCATAACTGGACTGTACATTGTCCAAGAGGCCCCAATCTTACCATGTTTCATGACCCCCCCAGCCTGAAGGCATCTACGTATATGCTAATTTTCAGTCACAGTCATAGCACCACTTACTGGTAGCAGGAAATGACACGTTTTATAGTCTGATATGCTACTCCTAGTGGGTTGAGCAGAACAACCTCAAATTGCAGTGAGTGCAGTGAAGCCTTAAGACCTGGATGATGCTTTACAGTGAAGATTGAGAGTTTTCACCGAAGGGAGTGGCCATGGCGGTGCTGCGAATTTCGATGAAATTTCAGAGAGAACTAATATTATTCAACATCAGACTGCAGTTTGATGATGTCAACACAAGATGACAGCGCGCACACACACACACACACACACACACACACACACAGAGTCATGTGACAGTAGAACAAAGAGGTCAGAGGTCGAATCTAATCTGGATTTGAAAAGATCAACATTCCTGCTGCTACAAATACACGACTGAGTGTGTGTTACTGTGTGTGTGTGTGTTTCCAGCTAAATTCCTGTCCAGTTGAACCTTCAGTAGATCCAGTCGAATGGTCGTGTTTAGATGGTAACCCTAGATTACAGACACACTGAGTGTGTAGCTACAGACACACTGAGTGTGTAGCTACAGACACACTGAGTGTGTAGCTACAGACACACTGAGTGTGTAGCTACAGACACACTGGGGCAGCAGGACTGAGTGGCAGCTCAGTTTGACAGGAAGAGCTGCCTGTAAGAAAAACTGAGTGCATATAAAGTCCTGGCACCGCGTCCACCAGTGATGTCACAGAAGGGGTGTGTGTGTGTGTGTCTCACCCCTACAGTCCTTGGCGTACACGGCGTCTCCATAGTAACCAGGCTGACAGACCTCACAGTGACTCCCGGCAGTGTTGCCAAAGCAACGCAGACACTCCCCGGTGACTGTGTCACAGTGACCCGCCTCGCTGACGTCCACGTTACCGTTACACTCACAGCGGACACAGGCCCCGCCCACTACTTGTGGGTTACCATAGAAACCACTGGCACACCTGGAGACACAGACAGAGGCGTCACACCAGGCTCACTGCTTCTGATTGGTGAATCTAGCCTGTCTTCCTCACCTCTCACAGTTGGTTCCTGTGTATCCATCCTGACACTGGTCACATGACACCTGGCCAGACGCCTCCAGCACACAGGTGGGACTGAACCTGGAACACACACACACAGGTATTTCTGCTGTTTCTGTTGTTCACATGCACTCTGTCAGATCTGTCACACAGCTGTTAGCTGGTATTTTTTAAAGAGATTCGAGTATCTTGTTTAACTGTTTGCAGCTCGGCATAATGAATCACACATCATGATATTTTCACACTACGCCTGGGTTTGAAATAAAACCCCGCGACAAACAAAACTAATAAAGTCAGTTTTAGTTTAAATCAGAGGAGACACAACAGAAACACAGTCAACTCTTCCTTATACTGATAAAGCGTGTTTTAAGAAACGGCATTACTTCTTTGTTTTTAAGATTCTTTTCTAGGACATTTTGCCTTTATTGGATAGTGACAGCTGCAGAGAGAGACAGACAGACAGACAGACAGACAGACAGGGAGAGAGCGACAGGACAACATGCTGCAGTAAGCTTATTCTTACTTATTCACTTATTCTTTCTACTGAAACAGTTTGTGACGCAAACAAAGTTCAGATCAAGTTTTTGAATTTGAATCATGATGAGAGACGAACCTGTTGGACGGCTCCGTCAGAGGACACAGACACAACCGACAGTCCTCTGCTGTACCCTCTGTGGCGTCACCATAGAAACCAGGAAGACACTGATCACAGTGAGGACCAGTGGTATTATGTTGACAACCCTGGGAGACAGACAGACAGATGTTACTAAGGTAACAGTTTCAGATTATTGACAGACACATTTCAATCAACAGTAAGGCTGTAAATCTTTAGATCGTGGTCTTCATAATTTTCCAACAGACTCATTCAGCTCCTCTGTCATAAAGAACGTTTTGGGAAATCATTTCTACCGTTCACCATAACTCTGTACAACAACTCACCTCTGTGTGACAGGTGAACACACTGTTGCACAATCATTGTACATACTGTTTAACACACTGTTGCACTGTGAATGACATCACTGCACTATTAAGTACTCTTTTTTTTTTTTTAATCTGCTTGCACTAAATAATACCATTGCACAACTGTACATTCAAACCGCACATTCTGCACTTTATGTATACTTTCTGTATATACTGTAAATATTCATATACCCTTGTATATTTATATTCATTATGTTATTCTACTGCTTATGCACTTCTGGTTAGATACTATCTGCATTTCGTTGCCTTGTACCTGTGACATGTGCAATGACAATAAAGTTGAATCTAATCTAATCTAATCTAATCACTATCATCTGTACATACTGTTTATATCATACATATATTGTATATATTATTCACTGCCATTTTTGCACACCTGTTCTTATTGCTCTTTTATTTTCTTTTACTTTTATTTACTCTTATTATATTCAGAGACTTGTTCTGCAGATCTGCAATTCTGCTCTTTATTTTATGGTTATTCTTATTGTATTATTGATTGTGCTGCTGTAACAAAACAATTTCCCTCATGGGATCAATAAAGTACATCTATCTATCTATCTATCCATCCATCTATCTATCTATCTCCGTCACATCATTCTGTTCTTCTTCAGTTAATAAAACTCAATCCTTCCTTCATGTTCAGCTGCTGATACCGTTTTCTTGAGGTTATTGATTGTGGTCAAACTCACCAAACAAACACCATTGGTGTCGCACTCTGTGGCGTGGTCATTACATTCACACTGCATACAGTTTCCTCCAAACAAAACTCCTCCCACCCTGTAGAAACCTGGGAGACATGCCTGAAACACAAAACACACAGAAATACACAGACATACACAGAAACACACAGAGGAACACAGAAATACACACAGGAACACACAGAAATACACATATATGTATTAACGGTACTGACAGTATTCACAGTACTGACAGTATTAATGGTATTAACAGTACTGACAGTATCCACAGTACTGACAGTATTAACAGTTACAGTATTCACAGTACTGACAGTAGTAACAGTACTGACAGTAGTAACAGTATTAACAGTACTGACAGTAGTAACAGTATTAACAGTATTAACAGTATTAACAGTACTGACAGTAGTAACAGTATTAACAGTACTGACAGTACTGACAGTATTCACAGTACTGACAGTAGTAACAGTATTAACAGTATTCACAGTACTGACAGTAGTAACAGTAGTAACAGTATTAACAGTACTGACAGTATTAACAGTAGCAACAGTACTGACAGTAACTTGATGAAGTTAAATGAAGTGAACTGCTGACCTCACAGGAAGTGCCACTGTAACCCCACGGACATTCACACGTCTCTACGGCAACCGCCTGAACACCAGAAACTGAACCAGAGTCAGCAAAGTCCAGAGACACTGAATTGAGACTGAAAGACAGACAGGCAGACAGACAGACAGAGAGAGAGAGACAGGCAGAGAGACAGATAGACAGGCAGAGAGAGAGACAGGTAGAGAGACATTAGTTTCATCTGACAACACTTGCTCTTTCTGGCTCAGGTTGCGGTGGCAGCAGGATCAACAAAGTGTTGCAGCTCCTCCTGGAGGATCCCGAGGTGTTCACAGTCCTGATGAGACACATAATCCCTCTAGTGTGTTCTGGTCTACCCTGGGGTCTCTACCATTTCGACATGCCCGGAAAACAGATCGAATGGGAGGCATCCTACTGAGCCACCTCACCTGACTACCCTTAACATGAAAGAGAAGTGGTTCTCCTCTGAGCTCCTCACCTGGTCTCTAAGTCCAGATACCCTGCAGAGGATACTCATCACAGCTGCTGGGATCCACCATCTCATTTTTTCAGTCACTACCCAGAGACCAGGACCACAGCTGAGGACTGGAACAGAGATCCACTGGTGAATCCAGACCTTCACCTTCAGGATCAGCTCGCTCTGAATCACCACACTCTGATACAGAGTCCACATCACTGCTGACTGATCCACCTCTTGATCTGACCTCCATCTGGCCCTCACTGGTGAACAAGACCCTGAGATACTTGAACTCCTTCACTTGGGGCAGAGACTCACTGCATTCTGAAGGGAACAATCCAGTGTTTTCCAGCAGAGTACCATGAACTCAGACTGGGAGGAGCTGAGGATCACAAACTGAATCTGTACAGGAAGAACCCTGGTGGAGTCCACCACCCACTGAGGACATATTTGACTTCCTGCTGACAATACAGACACAGCTCTCCCTCTGGTTATACAAGGACTGAATGACTCGTAGTAATGGCCCTGGTGTCCCATACTCCCACAGTACCCCTCACAAGATAACCCAGGGAACACAGTCATAACATTTCACCACATGTCCACCACATGTAGACTGGATGGACAATGTCCCATGATCCCTCAGTATCCCTGCAGCAGTAAACAGCTGTTTCACTGATCCAGGACTAGGATAGAATCCACATCAGTCCTCCTGAAGCTGCGATTCAACAATCAGCCAGAGTCTCCTTTCAGCAGCCTGACAGAAGCTATCCCAGAGAGGCTGAGCAGTGTGACACCCTGATAGCTGGAGCTCACACTCCAGTTTATTTTTTAAAAATGGGAATCACCACCCAGGTCTGCCAGTCCACAGGTTCTGTCCCTGACCTCCATGAGACACTGCAGAGTCAACCAAGACAATCCAACAATATCATCCAGCTCAGCCTCCTCTATGGAGAATGTGTTGGGTCAAGATTTCTCAGAGTTCTCCGACTTCTCCTTCCAAACAGTAACACATAACTGACTTCATTAGATGTAATCAGAGGACTTTGTTCTCACCGTATCGGCCCGTCCGCGGAGGCATTCAGGTGAATTCTGACCCTCAGTGATGTCATGTCAGCTAGGACTGACAGCAGGTCGTCACGGGTAATGAGAACACCTGTTTGAATGTCCACAAATCGCCGTGGGGCCATCGCCACTGCAACCGAGCGCTCGGCCAGCGGAGAGAGGAAGAGGAGGAGAGGAGGAGAGTAACGAAGAGCCCGACCGTTTCCCTGGAGACAAGAGAGAGAAATAATCAGTTCCATCTGGGTATTGTAGTCCTTAAACACACTGTGGTTGTAGTTTTTAATGTTAAATCTGATCCAAAATTTGTGTTTTATTCAGTATTTTAAAAACATTAAAACATTAAACTAGAAACTCTTAAATACTTCATTCATTAAAAAATATTTTCAGGAGTTTTTCTCACCTCAATGATGATGTCAGAGTGGGCGGGGAGAGAATGGTCTTCATTGTCCAATGGAACGTCGTAAACCACCGAGTAGTTCAGGAAACCTCCATAGGACACCAGCTAGAAACAGACAGTCAAATAGACAGTCAGACAGACAGGTTGCTGTTTACTGAGTGGTAGAATAATGACCAAATATGGAAATGGTAGCTGACCTTGTTGCCAAGGAAACTGTCTGGAGTTGCCCATGACAGCACTTGTTGGTGGGCGTGGCCTAAGGAGGTGTTGCTGGGAATGGGGAGGTCGTTGCCATGGACGATAGGGGGGGGGTGGAGGGACTGAGAGGGGCGGAGCCAAGCGTCTGTATGAAGCACCTGAAAAAAGTGATCATCATCAGAACGTCTTCATATTTACATAAATAATACGATATACTGCTGTGTTACCTGAGTACAGGTGTGTCTCTATGTGTTACCTGAGCTGTGGACCAGGCGGAGCTCTCGCAGACATCAGACACTCCGAAGCAGAAACAGTCGGTGCAGCCGAGCGGATGACTCTCCTGCAGGTTGTGGAATCCTGGTTTACACAGATCACAGTGAGCTCCCATCACGTTCACCTGAGGACGAGAGAACAGGTGAGATGTCAGACAACAGGTAAGACCAGAGGGAGGGTCAGCAAACCTGATGTAAATGAAACCTTTTAAATCACTAAAGCTGGAAGATTAAATGTCAACATCTTCTTCATGAAAAGCTCTTTATCAAATGACCTCTTGTTCAGACCGACAGAGAGTGCAGACCCCGGTCAGGTGACCCCGGTACAGTATGTACAGTATGATGTCACAGTGTTTACCTTGCAGATGCAGGGGCTGCAGGGGTCTGTGTTGATGCTGCCAGACAGGTGACACTCACATCGAACACACTGAGGAAAATCTCTGTATCCAAACGCACAACGATCACACTGTTGACCTGTGAAGCCCTCCTTACACACACACTGACCTGCAGACACACCTGCACACAGAGCAACACACACACACACACACACAGAATTAGCCAACTACCATACAATTTTAGTGCTGTTGTATTGGACATAACAACAACAACAACAACAATAATAATAATAAAAGTGACCTGGCTGTGTGTCGTCTCTGGTGCAGACTGAAGACTCTGATCCTCTCAGATCACAATTACACTCAACACAAGGAGAGTCTGAATATGGAGAAACCTACACACACACACACACACACACACACACACAGTTAAATCAGTGAACATTAACTTTTGTTATAATTAACTCTGATGTAACTTTACTCTCACATATAAACAACTACGACTTTATTCTGATGCTCATCTGGATTTGTCAGTACCTTGGCAGGTCTGTAGTAGTATTTGCAGTATTTGTCAGTACCTTGGCAGGCCTGCAGTAGTATTTACAGTATTTGTCAGTACCTCTGCAGGTCTGCAGTAGTATTTGCAGTATTTGTCAGTACCTCGGCAGGTCTGTAGTATCCAGTGGCGCACGTCTCACAGTTGATGCCGGCGGTGTTTTGTTGACAGTCGATACAGACGCCGCCTCCCTGACGAACACCACGAGTGTTTAAACTCAAAAGAAATTCAGAGACGGTCTGATTGTAGAAACAGTTGACTGCTTTGTTGTGACAGTTACACTCTGAGAGACAGACAGGTGAGAGACAGACAGGTGTTTTGAAACAGGCGATTAGAACGTGTGAACACAAACTAAAGAGGAGTGAAATAGTGTTTCTATTTTTCTGTCCACTCTGTGTTTCTTACTTTCACATGTGTTTCCCTCAGAGACGGTTCCTGGTTGCCATGGCTGCTGGTGGTAACCAGGGCAACACTCGTTACAGCTCTCTCCACAGGTGTTGTGTTCACACACACACTGCAGCTTCTGTTGGCAAACACACACACACACAGGTTGAAGTCCTTGTAAACAGGTGTACAGGTGAACACGTGTACAGGTGAACAGGTGTACAGGTGAACAGATGTACAGCTGAATAGGTGGCAGGATTACTATTGCAACAACACATCATCAGTAGGGTAAAACTAACCTGTCTCCCTGAACAGGGAATGTGAGCTGAACAGATGTTCATCAGATGTACATCTGAACAGATGTACAGCTGAATAGGTGTAAAGGTGTAAAGGTAAACACGTGTACAGCTGAACCGGTGTAAAGGTGTACAGGTGAACAGATGTACAGCTGAATAGGTGTACAGGTGTACAGGTGAACAGGTGTACAGGTGAACAGGTGTACAGGTGTGTGTCATTACCTTGGTAACAGGGTCCAGCGGGCAGCTCTGGGCGTGGCCATAACAAATACACATCCCTCCCACAGAGACATCTTTGATGGAGTAATAATACTGAGAGACAAAATATTAATAAGGTGATAAAACAGAAAACAAACGACTCATTTTAATAAATTCATGTTAAATAAGTTAATAAACCTGTTAAAACAACAGGAACATGTTGATCATGTGACCACACAGCTCATCAACTATAACATTAAGAACTGTCTGTCTCTGGCAGCCTGTCTCACCCTCCTGGTGACGATGGGGTCGATGTCTCGGGGGTCACGGGCACTCAGCGTCATCAGGTCGGCGTTGAGCGTTCTGATTCGCTGAAGCCTCAGTCTGATGTAACGAGCTGATGTGAAGTTCAGGAGGTCAGAGGTCAAATCATCAGCTCCGGGTCGGCCGTTAATCAGAGAGGTGTGGATCTGAGAGAGAGAGACAGGTCAGCGAGAGAGAGACAGGTAAAAGAAAGAGAAAGACAGATCAGAGAGAGAGACAGGCACACAGTCAGAGACAGATACAGGTCAGAGAGAGAGAGAGACAAGTAAAAGAGAGACAGCCTGTCTCACCTCTCCATGTTCCAGAGGGTTCAGTCTGGAGTAGTAAGACGTACAGATGACCTCAGTGTCGCCCTTGTAGGTCGGAGGTCCAAGTCTCGGCGTCACGTTGTAACGAGACAAACACTCGGAGTCACTGATGGCGTAAAACTGCCAGGGGTCAAAGGTCACACCGTCCAGAGAGCGCTCCAGGATCCAGTTACCTGATTTAAAGACAGACAGGTCAGGCAGACAGACAGGTGATGATGTCACTTTTTGAAACAGATAAAGTGTGCAGGATATAAAGATGTCAGAGTTTGGTGTTAAAAACCACATCATGACAGACAGACGCACCGAGGGACAGTCAGATAAACAGACAGACAGGCAGGCAGACTGGTCTCACCTGGTCGAGGAGAGTTAGCTGCCTTGATAATGATGTAGGCAACCTGAAAAATCTGAACAGACAGAAAAACAGTCAGTGCATTTACCTGTACTGTAATCACTTGATTACTCAGAGAACTCAGGTTACATATGTAATCAGACATGTTTGCCTGTACTGCAGTCACCTGATCACTCAGAGAACTCAGGTTACATATGTAATCAGACATGTTTGCCTGTACTGCAGTCACCTGATCACTCAGAGAGCTCAGGTTACATATGTAATCAGACATGTTTACCTGTACTGTAGTCACCTGGTGTAACTGTGTTACTGATACAAGCGCTTCCTCCTGATGTTTAGACTTTAGTAAAATCAGTTTTGATTTGGGTCTGGACTTCACATGTTCAGCTGGAAATGGTCTTATTTTGATGCACAGAGTCGACTTAGTGTTTCAGCCTTTGAGTTAAATTATGTTCAATATGAATCTCTACATGTGATGATCTCTTCTTTCATCTCTCAGTCCTGCTGACACAATGATACTTTAGTCTGAAGTTTTTACTCTGCACATGCTCACATGGAGAAACAAGGTAGACGTTTTCATGTCTCTCCAGGAGAAATCAAGCCAGGAAACCAGGTTTCTATAATGCCTGATCCCTCACTACAAGGGGGCCCTGCTACTCCCTCACTACGAGGGGGGTCCAGCTACTCCCTCACTAGGAGGGGGGGCCTGCTACTCCCTCACTACGAGGGGGGCCCCACTACTCCATCACTACGAGGGGGGTCCAGCTACTCCATCACTACGAGGGGGGTCCAGCTACTCCATCACCACGAGGGGGGCCCTGCTACTCCATCACTACGAGGGGGGCCCCGCTACTACCTCACTACGAGGTGGCTCAGCTACTCCCTCACTACGAGGGGGGCCCTGCTACTACCTCACTACGAGGTGGCTCAGCTGCTACCTCACTACGAGGGGGGCCCTGCTACTACCTCACTACGAGGTGGCTCAGCTACTACCTCACTACGAGGTGGCTCAGCTACTCCCTCACTACGAGGGGGGTCCAGCTACTCCCTCACTACGAGGGGGGGCCTGCTACTCCCTCACTACGAGGGGGACCAGCTACTCCTGCTAATATCCTTCCTGACTTTTAGTCCAAAAACACATTTCCCACAGTGCACCTGGATAATGTCTTTCATTAGGGCCCCACTGCCTGGTTAACCAACACATCTTTTGAACTGCACACCTCCAGATTGTTTGATGACATCACAGTGACATCATCAGAGGACTAGAGGACTGGAGAACTAACAGACTGAATGAGCTGTTACCACAGAAATTGTTTTATAGTGCATCATCATCATCATCGTCACACGCACACAAACACACAGACACCCTGAGGCCTCCATTCATTTAGAAATAATGTCTCATCAGCCTGAACAGGTGTGTTACCTGGACACCTGGAGAGAGGTGTGTGTGTATATACGTGTGTGTGTGTGTTACCTGTTTGAGGTCCAGTGTGATAGTAATCCAGTGAAACTGTCGTCCATTCTTGATACTCGGACTTTGCCACCACTGATTCGTCCCATCAATGGCGTTTGTGATCGGATGACGTTCTGAACAACACACACACAAGTACTGTTAGTACTACTACTACTACTAGTTACTTATTACTGTGAAGTACTGTTAGTACTACTATCCCGCTTTATCAGAAGGGTACAGTTTGTTCCTCAGGTGCTGATTTCTAATATATTTCTGATGAATCAGGACTTTTATTTTGAAAATATCATAATTTCCTCCCTGGACTGTTGTCAGATTTTATATTTCTGTCAGACAGGACTGAGAGACGGACTAACATGCTGATGGTTTGAGTCTGAACATGAGGTTTAATGATAAGATAATAAGAAACTGACCCCTTTGTGGGTCTGGTTCTGGTTTTAAAGTAAACTGGACCTGCAGTTTAAAGTGGTTCTGGTTTTGTACCTTTGGTCAGGACGGAGTTGGCGTCACATTTCGGGCAGTGTGGGTTCTTGATTCGTCGTCCTGGAACGTGTTCGACCAGTTTACAGTAAACTTCAGGTTCTGGATCTCCACACGTTGCGTTGCTGCTGATCTCTGCGTTACTGGCCAAGTTCAAGATGGCTGGGAACAAACCTGAAACACACCGCTAACTGTTAGCACCCTGAAACACACCGCTAACTGTTAGCACCCTGAAACACACCGCTAACTGTTAGCATCCTAAAACAAACCAATAAAGAATGAAACCCTCAGGTGTCTGAGTAACTCTGAGAATGAACTCAGACAGATCAGGTGTTTCTGCAGGTAAACTCTCAGGTGAGTCACTGTCTAAAACCTCATAGTTCACTTCCTGAGGCTGTGTCATATGACACCATGTGATCATGTGACCACGAGTGTACAGGTGATAACAGGATGTTTGGTGCAGAACGTTTCATTAAAACTACAGCGTCCTGACAGGGTTTTATAACTGGACCACACCGCCAACCTGAAAGCTTTTTATGGTGCTTTTCTTCACTGATCCGTCAGATAAACACAACACATACAAGTACAACGTGTGTACAAGTACAACATGTGTGTACAAGTACAACATGTGTAGAAGTACAACAGTCAGGAATCAACTGACGTGACAGAAAACTGATGAAACATGAAGGTTTATTAAAAACCAAAAACCAAAACTGAAATCAAAAGATCGGAGTGAAACATCCCGTTTCCACAGACACTCTTTGGTGTTTGCTTCAGAGGTTAAAGGTCAAACCAGTTCGTCACTGATACTCTCGTCATCTAAAAACTGATCGATGAAACGAAACGTTCTCTGAAAGTTTCAGAGTTTACAGAAACTTCTCATCACTGACAAAGAAAACACACACACACACACACACACACAGATGGTAATTACTGTTGTGTGTGATCAGCTGTGGAGGTGTGATAACATCAACTGGGTGGTCTCACACACCACAGTGTTTTGTTGTGGGACCGCACACACGCATGCACACACACACACACACACCCCTTAAGGCTGCGTCTACATGAAGACGTCTGCATACATTTTCAAACAGTCAGTTCAGTTTGTTTCAGTGAAACACCTGAACAACAGGAAGAGAGACAGGTACATCTCTTCTTCAGAGAGACAGAGAGGTGAGCAGACAGACAGGCGTCGGCCTTCACTGAGCAGCTGCATCATGATTTAATAAGATTCACAGTCTGTAGGAAATCACAGCTCCTCGTTACAGAAACAGATTCACACTTTGAGTTATTTTAAACATGAGTGTGTGATGATCTCTCCTTTCATCTCTCACACACACACACACACACACACACACAGGGACAGAATGTCATGACTGATGATATCAAGATGATTGATTCTCCAGTCAGTGAATACAATCAGACTCAGCTGGAATGTGGTAGATCAGTCTGTTGATGTTCAGCCTGACCTCTGACCCATCCCCCACCAACACACACACACACACACACACACACACACACACACACATGCATACTGCAGTGAGCTCTGTGGGGGAGGTAATGTGCTAATGTGTGTGGGGGGGTTTTAGGGTTTTAGAGAGGAGTGGGTTTAATTTGGGGGGCAGAGAGGAAGAGGGCGGAGTGTGATTGTTAACACTATCTCACACACACACACACACACACACACACACACACACACTGATCAGCTGCTGATTCATTGATCACTGATAAACTTAAATTTCCCTCCAATAATCATAAAACCACCGCATTCAGGTTTACTGCAGTCGAACCAGGCTGTACTGCAGTAGAACCAGACTATACTGCAGTAAAGCAGTAAAACCAGGCTGTACTGCAGTAGAACCAGGCTGTACTGCAGTAGAATCAGACAGAACAGTAGAAAGCTGTCTGATGTTCTGCTGTGTCTCAGTAATTTGTTCTTTTTCTTCTTTGGTTCTCAGAAATGTGGAAAGGTTGTGGAGCATCTCAGTTAACTGGAATTAAAATAGATAATAAATAATAACAAATATGATGTGATTATTGTTGTGAATCTGAAAGAGCTTGACAGAAAGTTACCGGGAGTCCATTACAAACAATTAGAAAAGAGGAGAGACTAAACGTAAAAGAAGGTAGAAGCATTGCTTCCAGTGAAATCAGTCCAAATGTAAACATGACAGAAACAGACTCAACAGATCCAAGATCATCGTGTCCGTCTGACTCTCATGTCAAGGATTCATAACAAACACTCTGAGTACTTTTCAGACACACTAACACTATAAAAGAGCCTGTCAGACAGAACTGAGGGGAACACAGCTGTCACGCTGCCATGTAATTATATAATGATCCGTTTCATTTGTATTGCTTTATTTGAAATCATCAAAGAATCCAAAAAGACTGAAATCTGTTTCAAGTTTCTTTTAAAATTCAGCCACTCAGTCAAACACAAACTTTCAAACCACTCAGATACACCTCGAGCTAATAGCTAACAGAGCTAACAGCTAACCGAGCTAACCACTAACAGAACTAACATAGCTAACTGCTAACAGAGGTAACAGCTAACAGAGCTAACAGCTAACCGAGCTAACCACTAACAGAACTAACATAGCTAACAGCTAACAAAGTTAACAGCTAACCTCCTCCCACCTCCTGCTAATAGTCTGTTATTGATCAACAGTTTATAACAAAAATCAATAGTTCAGAATCCAAATGAGTCCTTTAGTGTTGTGTGGTCTGAGCTCTCAGTAGAGACACTAATAAACAAATTAAAATTAAAAAATGAACATCATTAATATTTTAGTCAAAATCTGTGTGATGAACAAACAGACATTATTGATTGATAAAAAACACTAATCAGATCAATCAGTTGATTTATTGATTGTGCAGCAAAGCTGAGCTCAGAACGAAAATGACCAAACAGATTTACAGATGAATCTGTGACAGAAACATGAAGACAAGACTTTTTAGACATTAAAACAGTGTTTAGTTCTTTTTTTAAATTGATGAGACAGAAACGTTTCAGTTTGATGAACAAAGTGAAACAGTTTCTGTTTGAAATCATTCATTACACAAAGAACCGATTTTAACCCTGTGTTCTAACAGCAGAACTCAGTGGAACTCAGTAGAACTCATCAGAAGTTCACAGAACTCAGCAAAACTCAGTAGAACTCAGAAGTGAACAGAACTTAGTAGAAGTTAACAGCACTCAGAAGTTAGGAGAAGTCAACAGAAGTTAACAGAAGTGAGTAAAGTGAACATAACTTGGCAGAAATGAATAGAACTCAGTAGAAGTCAGAAGTTAGTAGACGTCAACAGAAGTTAACATAAATCAGTAGAACTCAAAAGTTAACAGAACTCAGTAGAAGTCAGAAGTTAGTAGAAGTCAACAGAAGTTAACAGAAGTGAGTAAAGTGAACAGAAAGCCTCTCACCTCTCTGCTGAGCTGCAGCTCGCTCCATCAGCAGCAACAACAGCAGCAACTTCATCTCTGCAAACACCAGCTCAGCAACTAATGCTAACTGGACTCTATCTGGACTCTGTCTCTAACTGGTCTCTAACTGGACTCTGTCTCTAACTGGACTCTGTCTCTGTCTGGACTCTGTCTCTAACTGGACTGGACCAGTTCTCTGTGTGAACTGGCAGAATAAACCAAGTGAAGAGGAATGTGTTGCTACAGTGACTCTCTCTCATTCATTCAGCTCAATAAGAGGGGGGATGGGGGATGGGGGAAGGGGGGTGTGGACTGTACCATCTGATCTGGCGATCGGGGGGTCTCCTCCTCCTCCTCCTCCTCCTCCTCCTCTTTAAAGGATCATTCTACTGGATTTCTTTCTGTTGGAGTCTCAAAACATAAAACTTTTTCAAACATTACAAATATTTATTTCTGTTTCTGATTTCGTTCTGTCTGTTTGTTTCTTCTATTTAACTTTGGTTTGCTTTTGACTCATTTTCTTATTTTTACAAAGATTTGTCTCTCCTCCTTTAACTGTATCTCCTCTTTTAACTGTCTCTCCTCCTTTAACTGTCTCCACTCATTCAGCTCAATCTATTGTCTCAGTTGGAGGGGGGTTGTACCATCTGTGTGTGGGGGTTAGGACTGGTGTTTGGTTGGTTTTTGGTGTCAGACTTTAGATCCAGATTCTTGCTTTGTGGTCCAGCGGCTTGAACAGAATGCCACCCATGTAATAAGAAGTGTTGTGTGAGTCTCCTCCTCCTCCTAATGTTGTGTCTATATCTATCTCACTAACATGCTGTTCTCCACATGGTTCACATGTTATCAAGTAAACATGGACTCCCCCTGTCCTGTGTTCTAAAAACATGGTCTTGTCTATCTTAGTTCCCCATGACCTTTGGACTTTGGGGTCAACAGGGGTTTGAATTTGGCCTTGACCAGGTGATCTTTTTCTGAAAGCTGCAATGATCCTGTAAGATCTCAGTTCCTCTTTTAACATTTACAAAATGTTTTTCTATCACTTAGACTAATTTCACAGCTGATGGAGAATATGTAGTGACAAAGGGTAATATTAGTTGACACAAGATGAGTTTGATTTCCTAAGGAAGGAACCAGGGTGCCCTCTAGTGGCCAAAGCTGAAAACAGCATCCTGGCTACATGTTCTGTGTGTTAGTAACTGAGACTTTACCAGTCCAGCATATGTGTGTCTAGCATGAGTGTCTGTTTCTTTAAGAATACTTTAATATCGAGAAGTTTTCACCTTTATTTGTAGTAGTTTCCAAAAAACCCACCAAAGTCAAGCTGGTGGTAGATTTGAGTTTGATAAATGCCTTCTTGTTATTCAGAGTGATTAAAAATGTGACTGCACGCCCCAGATATCATCCAGACATCTGTACTAATACAAAGGTTTCTCTGTGCAGGAGGCCACGGCTCAACTTTCGCATTCGGCCATAAAATTATTGGCATATATATGCTGGGGCAAATTATTTAGTCAAACTGATCTCCAATAACTATTAATTCTTTATCTGGTCTTTGTTTTATCGGGGTGTTCATAGAACATATTTTTAATGGCCTGTATGTCAATGTCAAATTCAGTTTTTTTAATTCTTTCTTCAAAGAAAGAAGAATACCGATCCAAACTGGGACTCAAACACCAGAGAATACCGATCCAAACCGGGAGTAAAACACCAGAGAATACAGGACCAAACTGGGACTAAAACACCAGAGAATACAAGACCAAACTGGGAGTGACCAGTGAGCAATAAGACAAAGGTCTGACAACAAAGCTGAACTTATTGTTCTTTATTTGGATTTATTGATGAATATGTTTCAGTTCAAACCCAGCACACATAGCAGATACACTCAGAGGAAGCAGAGAGCAAAAACCTGCAAACTATTGAACCTTCAGGGGAAAGTCATCAGCTGGTTGGACGCTGTGCTGTTTAGTTGAAGCAGGTTCAGTTTTCACTGGAAGACATCATGTAGCTACGGCTTTCACTTCAGAAGACTTTCAAATCAGTCAGTGTTTCTTCACATCAACAACAACCCAGGCAGAGTTTAAAACCTCGGATTATACTTGTATTTAACAGTTACATGCTGATGGAAATGGGAGTTTGGCAGAAACATTTATATTGAACTCATGTAATGATGTTAAGCATTTCAGGGTCACAGTTTATTCATTTGAGGGTGCAAATGATAAATTCAAGGGGGAAACAAATCTGGCATTTAACCCTTTAACAGCCACTCTGTTTTTGGGGATGGTCTGCACCTGATTATTCGACTTTTGCAATGAATTTAGAAGTTTTACTTCATTATCATTTAATACAGAAACTAAGAATATGATTTCACAGATTCATGAATTCATTGGTGAGTTGAACACGTTTGTGACTTGTTGAAGGCCACATTTACTACAGCTCTTCCTGAAGTAGAAGATTGTTCATCATGTCCATTTAACAAAAGCCAAAATATATCAAAATTTAGATCCAACTTGTGACAGATGTAAACGGTCTCCAGCTACTGTGGGTCACATGTTCTGGTCTGGACCTGATCTGCAGAATCCCAGTCTTTAAATCTCTGATTTAAATGTTTCATTTAAAGACAGATTGAAACAAATCATTTAACAGACATCTTCAGTGTGAAACCAGAGAAAGCTGCCTGGTCTATGAATGAATATTACCGGCCTGTTAGCTTGAACCCAAGAGTCCGTAGTGAACCTTCAACTGTGAGTGTTTCTAGAGACAAAAACATAATACAGCCTCAGCAGTCAGGATTTAGATCATGTCATAGCACAACAACAGCTGCAACATATGTACTTAACAATATTGTTAATAATGCCCCCATCAACACTGCTGTCTCCTTATAGATCTATCTAAAGCATTTGGTTCTGTTGATCATATTATTTTACTAGAAAAATGATCCTTGTTAGGACTAAATGAACAATTAAATAACTTTATGACTCTCTGGTAGAACTCAGACAGTTTCCAATGGTTCCAAATCAAGTGCTCTTAAGGTTAGTAAAGGTGTCCCACAAGCCTCAATTCTTGGTAAATGGTAAATGGCTGCATCTATAGTGCTTTCATGACAAGCTCTTTACAATTTGCCACACATTCACCCTGGCCTGATCATCGGGAGCAATTTGGGGTTCAGTGTCTTGCCCAAGGACACTTCAACATGTGGACAGGAGAACTGGGGATCAAACCACCAACCCTGTGATCAGGCTCTACCTCCTGAGCCACAGCTGCTTTTATTCACCATATACATAAACTGTATTATCTCTGCCACTCCAAATTGTAATGAACATTTTTATGCGGATGATACTACTTTATACAGTACAGACTCTTCTCTTAATGTGGCCATTGCAAATCTGCAGTCCGCTGTGATACTTTTCAGATCTCTCTTATCAAACATAAGCTAGTTTTGCCCATAACCAAACTCTACAGGGTGCTCACACTGGAATTGTTGAATGTTATAAATACTTGGGAATCTGACTGGAAACAAGATTGTATACAGAGCTTACAATGTCAGGACTCAGGATATGTTCAAACTCAGTTTGGAAGAACCTGTTTCAAACACTAAACTCTACAGATGGAACGAACTGCAAAAAACTATTAAACTAAAATCTCACTTGATGATTTTTAAAGACTCAAGTGTTTGTAATTACTTTTCTTAATGTGAGACTAATGTCTGACTTGTGTTTGTAAATCTTGTGTCTGTCCAACCTTAGACTGTAAATGTTCATTCTTGTTCTCAGGTGTCTGTTGAAATAGACACCATGATCTCAATGGGACTACCTGTTTAAATTAAGGGGTTAAATATTACATGTTCATGTTCATGTAAGCTCTCTATCAGTCTGTGAAGGTTCTACATTGTGCTTAGCAGGTGTTAAAAGGTTAAAGGTACAGAAGAATAAATTGAATTAACACCCCCCCCCATCCCCTGCCATGGCTCTACTCGTCCTCCAGGTGGCCCCAATCCCCCAGTTTGGCAACCACAACATTAATACATAAAACATTACTTGTAGGACACATCAACATGTGATGATTTAGTATAAAAACATTCCCATGTCTTTTTAATAAGCAGGCAGTCAGTTCACAAGCTGATTAATGGAAATAAAACATAAAGTTCATCAGTTCATTAATGTTGTGCTGTCATTCATTCATCTGGAAGACTCCTTATTGCTACAATATGAACGAGTTTGACCTCAAAGTCGATGAGTTCCTTTAATCATCCTGCAGAGACACTTTCAACAGTTTAAATAAAACTTCATGTTTAATATTTGTGTTTTAGTGTTTTCAGCTGTTTGTCACTTTATATCCAGAAGCAACCTGAACGTGTCCTTCCTGTTTACAGAGAATCCTTCCTGATGTGATGCTGATGCCATTAAAAAGTCACATGACTTCAAAGTTGTGCTGTCAATCACTGAGGCAGCTCTTGATTGGTTGTCCGGTCTCTTCAGCCCTCCTCCTGCCTCAGACCAGAATCTACCTGAGAGATCATCCACAGCTTCTCCCTGTTGGAGTACTTCCTGTATGATGTCACTTCCCCTGACCTCTGACCCCCGCCCTGTGATGTCACATAATGTGATGATGTGATCTCAATCGACTTAAATGATTCGTCCTCTCCATGTGTCAGTTTGGTGTAACCTGTCGTGCTGCTGCCAGTCGGCAGGCTCCGCCTCCTGCTGGGGGTGGCTGGCATGGAAGAGGAGGAGCAGAGGAGGTGAGACAGGGAGGAGAGCGACAGGTGGGAGGGGGTGAGAGAGGAGGAGGAGAGGAGGAGCATGGCCTGGGAGCCTCCTGGTGCCTCCCTGTGGAGACTGGAGGAGCTACAGGAAGCTGCTGATGAACCCTGGAAAGGTCTGAGCGGGGGGGGAGTGGAGGAGCACAGAGGAGGTGGTGGACATGCATACACCTCCTCCTCCCCCTCTTGTCTGTGGCCTCCCCCCTTCCTACTCTGCTCCTCCTCTCCTCCTGTGCCTTCCCCCCAGCCCTGGCCCGTCTCCACCCAAGCTGAGTGCCTCCTGCGGGGGGCAGGGGGCCGCGGGCGGCGCAGGGGTAAGGTGAATGAGCTGAGCGCCTCCTTCTGCAGGGAGGTCCAGCAGGTGGAAAGGTGGGGGGGGCTGAAGCTGGGGGGAAGGGAGAATCTGTGGGAGGAAGAGGGAGGAGGAGGAGCATCTGTCTGCTCCTGGTAGATACTGAACACTGTGTCTGCTCCTTCTCCATCACTGCCCCCACCTCCTCCTCCTCTGCTGCCAGGCAACGGTTGCTTAGACAACTGCCCACCACCACCACCACCACCTCCTCCTCCTCCTCCTCCTCCTCCTCCTCCCTCCCTCCTGTCCATTAGAGAGGAAGGGTACGCCCTGGGTTTGGTCTCCAGGCTCTTTGACTGGACGTAGTTAACAAGGCCATTGAGGGGATTGGCTGAGGAGCAACGGGCGGAGAATGTGTTGGGTTTGCGGAGGCTGTGGAGGTCAATGACGGTGGAGTAAATGTCCCGCAGGTTGATGACTTTGGTCTTCTTGTCTCGGTTCTCATGCAGGACGGCATTTGCACAGATGAAGAGGAAAATCCCGATTCCCATGATGAGAGGACCGAAGACCTTCAGCCTATTAGAGTATAGATACCTGCAGAGACATTAAATACAAACAATTTAATATTAAACAGCTTATTTCCACATCCAGCAGTTACAGATCAACATGATCCTTTTGTGTGACCTGATGAATCAAAGTACAGGCTTCCCTTTCTGTTAGCTCTGTTTTTGAGGGAAATATCTGTCTCTTTAGCTCTTTAGCTGCTAAATGCTCCACTATGTTCACCAGCTAGTCTCTAACTGGGTCTGTCTGCTGTTTGCTGCTGAGCAGGTGGTGGACAGTGGCTTTATCAGAGCACACTAAAACAACAAAAAGACACCACTAGAACCTCGAAAATGAATAGAACAGGACCTACAGGACTGCTATGACCCCCTGGAAAACCACTAGAACCTCCTAAAAAACTCCTACAACCTCCTATGAGACTACTGGGATCTCTTCAATGACCAGTACAACCTCCTACAGGATACTTCAATTACCACAATAATCTAAAGGACCCAAAAAACCTCTGAAAGGACCACTAGAACCTCCTAAAGAGCCACTAGAACCTCATAAGGGACTACTCAGTGACCACTGTGGTGGAAATTGTGTATTTCCTTTGGAGAAGTGAGCAAATAAAATGAAGATCCAACAAACCGTTGTCTTTTGTATATTTAATTAAGAAAATAATGAAACAATCAGATGAAATTGTGAAAAAGAATAAAAGAGATAAATAAAAGGGGTGCAGGCGAGCACACAGAGTCAATCCAATTCAGCTGAAGGACAGAGATCATACACCAAAATGCATATGAAGCATCTGACAAAGAAGGAAAGATGCTGTCACATACTTATAACCTCACAATACACAGACAGACATATCAGAGTACAGAATCACCTCTAACAAAGATAGTCTGTCTCCAGCTAAGTTTTCCTGCCCAAGGCTGGAAACCCAGGGCAGACTGTTCCCCAGACTGCAGCTGTCTTTTCCCCTGATTACAAACAATTTGTCCTCCCGCTATAACCAACCAAGATACCAATGTACCTTAAACAGAGATGACCCGAGACAGAAATTATGAGTATACAGAATTAAGACTGATTAACTAGAAAACAAGTTATCATACTAAACATATCTAGTAAGAAAGGAAAAGAGAAATTTTGCCCTTACAACCACTACAACCTCCTACAGGACACTTCAATAACCACATGAATTTAAAGGACCAAAAGAACCTCCGAAAGAACTACTGAAATCTCCTAAAGGACAACTAGAACCTCATAAAAGACTGCTAGAAACATTACAGGACCACTAGAACAACCTAAAGCCTGGTTACGACTACAGGAGTTTTAAAATCCTAACCCAGATTTTGAAATCGGGTTGCATCACGCACATAAGAAGAAACTTCTTAGATGTTCTTCTCTCTGATCTCAAACATGCACCCACTACAAGATTTGAAAATAACGGCACATCACACATTACAGGACATTATTACAATTATCAGGCCAGAGGGAGCAATGCACCACCTCACGTGATCTCATGGGGAGGCAGATGTAAACAAAATGGAGACTGACGTGGTGCCACAACTTGCTGTAGTAATGCTTTGTGTTGAGAAAAAATTAAAGCAGAAGGCTGAACGAGACTGGATAAGAAAATGGTCGGGGGGATGCATGCTGTCAACACGGGTTGTCTCTTCTTCAGCAAGAACTGGAGGTGAGATTTTAACTGTCAGTTTTAATAACAGTACAGTGCCTGGCAACACCGCCAGCTGCGCTGGGACTAACTTGTAACACTCATTGGTTATTGTGGTCCCACTCGGAAAGTACTGATGTAATCATCAAGATTTGAACTCCTAAATATCAAACATGTTTGAAATGAACGAGGTGAGTCTGTAAGCAGTTTGGTACCAACCAAGGTCCCAGACCAGATTTCTCCTCCGGTTGTCGGGAGGGGTGAGTGAGGGATAAAATGGCCCAAAACTCCCGTAGTCTGAGTCCGGCTTTAGGGACTAGTAATTGACCACTAGAACCCCCTAAAGGACCTCTAGAACCACCGTTAATTGTCACTCTTATTAAAGATTGTAACAGCAGCAGATTGACACAAGAGTTTGTTTACCTGTCCAGAAAATCCTCCAGAAAGCCTTGTGAAAGCTGTTGGGTTGTCCCATTTACGGTTTCTGTTCGGTTAAAACCATCATCACCTCCTCCTCCTTCTTCTTCATCTCCTCCTCCTCCTCCTTCATCTCCTCCTCCTATGTCGTCTCTTTCGTCTACTTCCAGTTCCTCCCCTCTCTCTCTTCCCTGGAAGCAGTCAGAGAGATGTTCAACAAAACATCTGCTTCAAAACTGCAGAGTTTCATCTACTGTGTGAAAGAAAGTTAAAACTGCACCTTCGGTCACAGTTTTCTGTCTAAAACAACACTCACATGTCAAGACTGAAAAGGTTTTTGGTCCTTGTAATCTTTCCTCCTGTTCATACTGCACAGAAATCCCTGTCCTAAAGTGACTCTAATGTAAGTGATGGAGGACAAAACAATCCTCGTTCTGTGTAAAAATACATACTCAAGTTAAACCCAAGTAAATCTGAGACTTCAACAGTCTGAATGTAAATTGAGTATATCTCCTGTTTGTGTTATTGTCCCTTTGGAAGATACCCAGGAGGAATGATTACAGCAACCAATAACTGTTGCATTGGTCATATGGACATGTAATCCATCGTTTATGTTTTTCTGCTCGTGCTTCGCCTTTACAGGTGCATCTGTGGGGGTAGTCTATGTTAACCCCCCCCCGCCCCCATGTTCTACTGCCCCCCAGGTCAGACAGGCGTCCAGCTCTGTCTGGATCTTACCTGAGCATCAGCAGGTGCAGGTGTGGAGCTGCTTGAGGACACTGAGGCCATGGTGGCGCCCTCCTGTGGCCGAGCGCTGATGAACAGTCCGTCTCGAGGCCAGTAGCCCAGAGCCGCCATGACCACGCCCACCAGCAGGACCAGGATGCCGAGCGCTGCCACGAGACCTGAGACCGAAAACAGCTTCAACTTCCCCTTCACCACCACCACCTCGCTCCTCCTGAGGGGCAGGAAGTGACATCATTATGTACTGACAGATTACATCATCCCTGAAGGTCAGACTGTGTGTGTTTGTTACCTCTTCTTCTTGTTCTTCCTCTTGTGTGTGTGTGCTTTGTGTGATTTGGACCTCAGTGAGTCCTGTCGCCGCGCGTTGATCCGCAGGAGGCCGCCGGTCGCGATCATCACCACCCCCTAATCAGATGGTGGCTCAGTGGGCTAAGCCCCGCCCACCGCCACCTCACCTGGACTCAGTCACCAATTTCCTAAGAGAGAGAGACAGGTAGAGAAAGAGACAGGTAGGTTATCCTGTGATTATCTATTTTGTTTTCCTGTTTCCATAGAGACCCAAAACGACTACAAAGAGACTCGAAACCACCACAAAGAAACAAAACACCACCACAAAGAGACGTCTGAACAGGTCTCACTCCAAAATCAATATTAATTCAAGAGCATGAGTTTCCTCCATAACTCCTCTGGGTCTCCGTAGCTTTTCAAAATGTTCATTTGAGTTTATTTTCTGACTGTGTGTAATGACACTGTCAGATCAGAGAGAGAGAGTGTGTGTGTGTGTTGACCACACTAAAACTCCCACAATGCAACACTCACCCTCTGACAGTCAGTGGTTATTAAAGTGACCTCAGCGCTGCAGGAACTGCGTCTCCCAGCATGCACTGCAGCTCCTCCAGGAGAGGCTGACTGGATTCTACTGATTCTACTCTGACTCACATCTGTGCCTCCTCCACCTCCTACAACCGTCAATACTGATCAGTACTGATCAATACTGGCAGATAACAATCAGTGCCAATCAATACTTCAAAATACTGATCAACACTCTTCAATCCTATCAGTACAATGATCACTTCTTAATCAATACTGATCAATACTGTTACTGATCAATACTGTTCTGTATTGATCAGTGCCTCCAATACTGATCAATACAGAACAGAGCAAGAGCCAATCAGTCACCCCTGCAGAATAGTGACCAATACTGATCAATAACAACAACACACACATACAGAGAACAAGTCATGGCAGAATAGAGCAATATTGATCAGTACTGAACAGAAGTGCTCATTGCGCTGATTGGATTGCAGAGTATTGATCAATAAGTTGCAGTATTGATTGGCACTCATAAGTATCAGTCTGTATTGATCAGTATTGGTTAGCATTGTAACACCGATCAGAGCAAATCATTACTGCAGAATACTGATCAATACAGCTCAGCACTGATCAATATGAGAGCACACAGAACCAACAAAAGAGAATACAACAGAACGTCGTATTTGTTCTCACAGTTTCAGCTCCGTCGCTTCACGTCTCCTCTTCTCTCTTCCTCTTCATCATCTTCCTCCTGCTGCTGCTGCTCCGATGTTTCCTCCTCTTCCTCTTTAAATCTCTGCTCCTCTCATCATCTCCCGCTCTGCTCCTCTCTCTCCCCGTCTCTCTCTCTCCGTCTGTCCCTCTGTCTCTCCCCGTCTCTCTTTCTCTGCTCCTCTCTCTCCCTGTCTCTCTCTGCTCTACTCACCTGTCTGTCTGACTAAATCTGACTGTCTCTTTATCTGTCTAACCAGCTGTCTTGTCTGTCTCTCTAACCTCTAAACTTCCTGCTGTCTACCTGTCTGCCTATTTACCTGTCTGTCTGTCTACCTGTCTGTCTGAATAGTAAAGTTTCATCCACATGGAGCTCAGATTTAAACTCCTGAACAGAAACCTGACCTGCTGCTTGTCTCCACCCACTGCTGCTGTGTGAACAGGAGCTGATTGGTTGATGGAGATAAAGAGCAGGTGGAGCTAATCCTCCAGTCGTTGCCATTAAACCACCACAGAAGAATAAGAAGAGGACGTCATTCAAAGAGCTCCAGTCAAAGCTCCAATGATGGAAAACCATGTGGAGAACATGATGGAGCATTCTGTTAGTTTCATGTGTTCATGTGAGGAAGGTTACAGCCTCCTCATCACTCCACACACACCTGATGTTTTCAGTCCTTCACTTTGACTTACAGGCTTCATGGACACCAGCATTTATTCATTCAGGCTGCGTTCCACCTCACACAGCAGGAAACCCTTTCTACACATTCGGACTGTCTGTCTGTTTACCTGTCTGTCTGTCAGTTGTTTTGGTCCAGTCCAGACTCTCAGGTCTGTCCTCGGGTCCTGGATCTGTTGTGAATCCTCTCTGGGTCTCTGAGCAGCAGTGGATGATGCTGATTCTGGGATGTTGCTGTTGCTAGGAGACGGAGGCAGAGCAGCTCTGCAGCATCTGAATAATTTCTGTATAAATGTTCTCTGAGGACGTTTGCCCCTTCTGACACTCCGTATGTGCTGCATCAGATCCGTCCAGATCTGTCCAACTATCGGAGACTCATTGACACTCAACTGCTGTGAATTCTGGGTAAATTAGAGTCACTGAGAACAAAAGAAAACAAAGCAAAAAAAACAAAAAAATTCTGACTCAAAATGGCGAGACTGTGAAGCTTCATTCAGACTGTTTCTGTGTGTGTGTGTCCAACACCCAGTGATCTCAGATCAAGATGAAGGAGAAACAGATCAAAGCAGTGAGACAATGACAAACTGAGGGGGTGTTGTAAGAGGGTCAGATGTTGGACTGATATGTGGAAGATCCCTCAAACCAGACTGAGCTTCCTCATTAGCTCCACTTAGTCCCAGAAACCTGTGCCTATGAACCCATGACGACCAGTTACAATGTACCTCCAGCTCCGGGTCGCTACAGGTGGTGACATGGCTGGGTCCTGAGGAGGCTGGCGAGGTCCTGCCAAAGAAACTGAACTCAAGCTGACAGCCGAGTGCACAGGAGCAGCCCGGACAGTGGTCACCTACCCTGCGGAGGTTTTACCGGAACATCTAAGAGGAAGCAGAGCTGAGAACAAAACAAAGGATCCTACAGTCAGACGTCCCTGCTGCTGCTCCACCCCCTGGAGATGTCCCGGGGTCAACGGAGCCAACACATCACAGGTGGGTACACCTGCAGCGGGTGTGACAGGTAAACTTACCTGTGTTTCCTTACATCATTCACTTTTAATGGAAATCAAAATGGTAGAGATCACACCTGTGTCACATCAGCTGTTACCTGGACTAATTCACCTGGTTAAAGAGAGCTAATGAACCAATGAATGATGAGCACTCAGATCCAATCAGAAACTTTATTGATCTCATCAAACACTGACAGAAACAGCAAAGAAAAGGAACAGAAACATCAGCAGATTGTTGGAAACATTAAAACAACCCAGACGTTTAAATTCATGAGCTGCTACCATGGAAACCTGAGGAACTGTTTGCTGTATAGAAAATGGTGTTACAAACTGAGCGTGTGCAGCAGAGCGCCCCCTGCTGGTCTGAGTTCAGCTCCTTCACCTTTATAACAAATAGAGACTTCCTGATAGGTTGTCGGTTTGAATCCCAGCAGGACTCACTGTAGCAGAGAAACACAGAAATACAAATATATACTCGTATATAAACTTTAAAATAGAAATCTATACTACTCTTCATTACACTATAGAGAATAAAATTATAAATATAAACTCTGGAATTAAAACTGAGCTCAATAAAGACGTCTGTCCACCAGGAGAATTATTTAAAATGATTATACAGATTGTTTCAGAAAACTGATGGTGCTGACCGTAAAAATCACTCCTTTCACAAACTGACCAATCACAGCAGAGGAGGCGGGACGTTCGGATGACGTCACTATTCAATGAGTTTCTATCTGTCAGGAAGTGATGAACCTCAAACAAGACAAAGTCTGAAACGTAAAATCCTGAGAGGAACAAAGACAGTACACAGTCTTTACAGTGTCATTACAATGGGGGTGGGGCCACAGTGTGATGTCATCAGCTGTTTCCTATTTATTACATTCATAAAAAAACAAGCTGAAACTTTAATTTGACAGAAGACGAACAGAATCTTGTGATTGTAAGACGTTTAATCTTTTAATTAGGACTTCATATCATTAATCAGAAGGATGTAATTATGAGACTATCTCGCAATTAGAACTTTTTTCAGAATCAGGAACCTTTTTTTGTAATGACTTTTTCTCGTTTTTGTAAGATTTTTTCTCATAAATATGAGACATATTTTGCATAATTAAGAGAATTTTTCGTAACTATGAGACTGTTGATAATTACGAGACTTTTTAATCACAATTTAGAGATTTTCTTGTAATGAGATTTTTTTCTCACATTTATAAAATCTCTCCTCACAGTTTTGTCTTTTCGCATTATTGGACCTTTCTCACTATTTCAAGATGTTTTATCACAATTATAACAAATGTGTTTTTCTTTAGTGAATTCCTCTGTGACATGCGTCTGTATACGTTCTGCACAAAAGGCTCTTTAATTTGCTTTTATTAACATTTTATTCATTGTTCATGTTTACCTGATTATGTTGTTTTACTGACAGGAAATAAGAGTAGGGTTACTTACTACTGCTATTAATATGAAGTTGTTTACTAAAATATGTTCTATGTTGTTATATATGTTATATATCATCTCTCTGAATCATTGATAAACTGTTACCAAACTTAACTTTGAACATCAGGTACAAACTTTCTGTGACATGTTTTTAGTGTCTCAGCCAATCAGCTGGCAGCTGCCATGTTTTCATCCAAGAGATTTTAGAAAATCTTTGTGGAAAATTTAATAAAACTTTATCCAGATTTAGTTTTGATGATTTTAGGCATTAATTTCACAGAGGAAACATTACGATATACAGCTGAATCCCATTTCAGGCTCCCCTTTCTTCCACCTGGCCCACCTGTCCGCTCTGAACCAACATCACAGCAGGCCTCAACATCCCAGAATCCTTTGCACATTGGTCCTGGTTTTGGTGAGTTCAGACTTTAGTTCTCTGAAGGAGTCACCTGCATTAAGCCCCGCCCCTCCAAAGAGGCAGTCCCTGAAATGGAACTCAGGTGTCCTCAGGTAACGTGACAGAACAACATCAACAAACTTTCTATATTTGTCTCGTTTTCTTCTTTGTGATGAACATCCAACATGATGTCACATGACTGACACCTACCTGCTGACAGAAACACCTGAGAACATAAGTGTGACATCAGAAACGTAAATCTGATTGACGACTGGAAGGAAAATGTATGTTGATGTTGAGGCATCAATCAGGTGATTCTGGATTGGCTCAGTCATGAGTTGCAGGTGTCAGGTGTCCTCTTGGTGTGATTGGTTCTTGTCGTCTGCATGTGATTGGTTCTTGTCCTTGGCATGAGATTTGCTCCTGTCCTGAGCGTGTGATTGGTTCTTGTTCTCTGTGTGTGATTGGTTCCTGTCCTCAGTGTGTGATTGGCTCCTGTCCTCAGCGTGTGATTGGTTCTTGTCCTCAGCATGTGATTGGCTCCTGTCCTCAGAGTGTGATTGGGTCTTGTCCTCGGCGTGTGATTGACTCCTCTCCTCACTGTGTGATTGGCTCCTCTCCTCACCGTGTGATTGGCTCCTCTCCTCGGCGTGTTTGAACATCAAGATTGAGTTGTAGATTTTGAGGGCAGGACCAAGTTTGATTGACATGATCCTAACGATGTCGCGTTGTGTGAGTAGGAGGAAGGCCCGACCATCGATTTGCTAGACAGATAGAGGCAGAAGCCAATCAGATCACAGCTGGTTCAATGTAATTTAATAAAATCTACAGCAGCTGATTGGTCATCTCACCTCATCTCTGAACTGTTTGGCCTGTTCCTCACAGCCGGGAAGAGACTCAATGAAGTCTGACACCTGCAGAGAGACAGACAGGTCAGAGAGAGAGAGACAAACAGACAGACAGGTCAGAGACAGGTCTCTCACTCTTTCTCTGACCTGTTGTACTGACCTGTCTCTCTCTCTCTGACCTGTCGTACTGACCTGCTGGATGCTCCAGTGTTGTACGGTCTCGGCGTGGACTCCGGCGACACCTGGCAGCAGTTTGCGGTGTTGCTCCCAGCAGAGCGACAGGTCGCGACCGGGCTGTGCTGACATGGCTGACAGGAAGACAGACTGATGGAGGGCGGCCTGCAGACTGGACTCTGCTGGAGAGACAGACAGGTCAGAGACAAAAGTCTCTGAACAAACACGTAACAACACCTTAGCAACCACAGCTTTCAGGCTGTCGGTCAAATAAAAGTAATGGGCAGATGAATTGAACATCAGCCCTTCATTGAAATATGTGAAGCTTAAAGTGACTGTAGTAGAGTAAACTGAATCTCTTTGGTGTCTCACACCACTCAGCAGTGAGACAGGCATCATGTGACCAGTGTCTGCTGATCAGTCACCTGATCGGTGATCAGAAACAAGAGGAGCTGAGAGCCCGCAGTCCTTCGGAGGAGAAAACACAGAGCACAACCAACACAGCAGTTACCATGGTGAGCTGTTTCCATGGAAACAGCCACTTCATCTGCCTGCTGTTTCCATGGAAACACAATGAGGAGAGAGAGGGAGGAGGCTGAGTGTATTCACAGTACATGTATGAATGACAATAGCACAGAATTTATACGTAAGTGACCCTTTACATCATTACATAACAACAGCCTGCAGTGTGTCATCGTCTCCATGGATACCTGGAGTTTGTTATTAACTGTACTGAAGCTGCTGCTGACCGAGGCCTCGTTTACACTTCAAGAGTCTTGTATCATCAGGGTGATGACATCACGCTGCTCAGGATGATGACATCACACTGCTCTCCACAGGAGGATGACCATGAACATCTCCGAAAATGTCAGATCAAATCTCCAAACAGACATTATTTTAACAAACTGAACACATTCAATATTTAAATGGTTAATAAAAGCTGTAGAATGACAATGATAACAGTTCAGACTGAACTGGTCTGGATGAGACTCTGAAGTTTGACTGAAGGTCTACTGTACCTGGAGCGAGCGCTCTGAGATTAAACTCCTCCTCTTCCTGTTTCACCCGGAGGAATTTGGTTGGCTGGGACAGTCTGGGGGTGGAGCCAGAGGAGAGAAGGAGGAGAAGTCAGCATTAAACACAGGAAGTGAGACAGAGACTTTTATTTTGTCTTTGTGGACATTGATGGATTTCCTGTGTTGCCAGATCAACTAGTTTTATCTGTTGATAGCCATCTGATTCTCCTCCTACAGCTGAAACAGTGACTTTACTGAAACTTAGTCAGCTACAACTTCAATTAAATTGTTCAGGTCTTTTTTCATTAAACATCTTTATTAGTTCTAAATGTAAGTAGACAACCAATTAATATACAGGAAGCAAGCTCACAACAAGAACCTCCACACGTCGCTGCTGCAGCTCCACCTGCTGACAAACTACAAGATATAACTTCCTGTAGTTTTTATAACACCTGCATGCACCTGTCCCTCCCACCTCACACAGTCTCTTTCCCTCCTCAGTGTCACTGCAGAAAGTCCTCTATTGTTAATGTTTGAGCAGTAAACGCTTTTAATCTGAAAATATTTCCTCAACATCCTGCAGTGATTTTAGAAACAGATTCTCCTGCTGACAGGAAGTAACACATTCACAACTTGTTTTAAACATTCAACAACTCGTTTTATATTGACTGAACATCAGACTGTGTGTGTGTGTGTGTGTGTTATATAATCCAGTTTTATATAACCTCCAGATAATCTACTCACACCCACACACACTTCACTTGATCCTGTGGTCTACTCTGAGGAGGAGAGACAGAGACAGGCCTGATTTATTGATTAAAGCCTCAAAAGGTCACTGTGAAGAAGATCATGTTTGATGGTTGAGAGTTTGAACCTCCAGGATCAAACAAGCCAATCAGAGAGCTTCTTCTTCTTCACCTACAGACACTCAGCAGGTATTCACACATGGAAACTATCTGTCTGCCTGTCTCGCCTATCTGTCTGCCTGTCTCACCTGTCTGTCTGCCTGTCTCACCTGTCTGTCAGTCTTCTTCTCTTCCCCAGAGGAAGCAGCAGAGTCTCGTCTCTGGGTTCCGTCTCCACCTGAACACTTTTCCTGTTCAACAGACAGACAGGTAGAGAGAGAGAGACAGACAGGCATGCAGTGAGAAGCAGAGCGCCCCCTGCTGTCTGCTAATGCTATTACTAAAAACTGATACTGACTTGTTGTATATTTATGTGATTGTTCTGTTTTTCAGATTTCACACTCAAAGGTCTGGATGTCTAAGCAAAAAGTGTGAAAGCTAACAAATACAATGTTTTAACATTTTCTACAGTCCATGGTTACCTGTCTGACTGGTTGCCGTGGTGATATATGGTGACAGGTACGAGAGTGACAACTCTCTCTCCTCCCAGCCTATCAGGAAGCACCACCTCCTTACGCATATTAATGTCAGAGTACGGACAGCCGAAGGCACTGGGAGAGAGACAACAGAAACATGAATCAGCAAGCAGAAACGCTACTTAGCAAACTGAAACACGACTCGGCAGACTGAAACACGACTCGTCAGACTGAAACACGACTCGTCAGAATGAAACACGACTCGTCAGACTGAAACTCGACTCAGCAGAATGAAACACCGCTCGGCAAATTGAAACATGACTCGTCAGACTGAAACACGACTCAGCAGAATGAAACACGACTTGTCAGACTGAAACTCGACTCGTCAGACTGAAACTTGACTCAGCAGAATGAAACACCACTCGGCAAATTGAAACACGACTTGGCAGACAGAAACACGACTCGGCAGTATGAAACATGACTCGGCAGGTGTGTTCACCTGTGGTGTCCGGTGTATTTGGCTCCTTTTATGTGTCCGACTCCTCTGCAGCCCGGAGTGGGACACACACCCTGAGAGGGAGAGGAGAGGGGGGAGGAACCTGTCTCACACACAGAGTGAACACTGTTAGAATAATGCTACTGCTAAAATACATCTCTCTCTGACCTGTCTGTGGGACCTGTCTGTCTCTGATCTGTATATCAGTTCAATTCAATTCAGTTTGCTTTATTGGCATGAATGTAACAACGACAATATTGCCAGAGCGTCAGGTAATAATGATATTAAATAAATAATAATAATAATAATGATAATAATAATAATAATAATAATAAGGATAATAATAAAGAAATTGTTTTTAAAAAAGGTACAATTCATAAAAATCAGGAAAATAGCAAAAAACTTAAAAACACATACGTGAGACTGTGGAAGTGTGTGTTTAAGTTTAGTGTGTGCGTTGATGTTGGTGTAGGTGTGTGTGTGTGTGTGCTGATGATGTTGACGTAGCAAGGCCAATATTGCCAAAGCACCAGGTAATATTGAGATTAAAAATAAACATAAAAAAACAATTCATAAAATCAAGAGAATAGCAGAAAACTTATATACACATATGTTTAGTGTGTGTGTGTGGGGGGTGTGTGTTGATGTTGGTGTTAAGAGTAGCTTAAGACTTTCCTCTTTGATAAAGCTTATAGTAGGGCTGACTCAGGTGAGCCCTGAGCCCCCCCTTAGTTATGCTGCTATAGGCCTAGACTGCCAGGAGACTTCCCATGATGCACTGAGCTCCTCTCTCCTCCTCTCCCTCTCCATCTGTACGCCCTCATATCCCATCAATGCTTGTTACTAATTCAACTTCTTCCCTTTCTCTCTCTCTCTCCTTCTGTTGCTTTCTGCAGGTGTTTCTGCCTCCGGAGCTGTAGAGTCTGGATCTATGGTTGCACCTGCTGCCCCCGTGTTCCTGCTCAACAGCTGCTGCTGCTATTATTGTTATTGCTCTCATTATTAGTATTACTATTATTATATTGCTCTTAGTATTATTTTTATTAATATTACCACAACTATTACTCTACATCTCTATGTAGAACTGTACTGTACTACTGTATGTTCTCTTTCCTCCTGAATTGAAAGTGTGTGTGTGTGTGTGTGATAGCCTACGTCAAGATACTTATTTGTCATATTCAGTATGTGAGTAGTGTCTGTCTGACCTGTCTCTCTCCGACCTGTCTGTCTGACCTGTCCCTCTCTCTGGCCTGTCTGTCTGACCTTTCGCTCTCTCACTGACCTGTCTGTCTGATCTTTCTCTCTCTCTGACTGGTCTCTCTGACCTGTCTCTCTCTCTGACTGGTCTCTCTGACCTGCCTCTCTCTCACTGACCTGTCTGTCTGATCTTTCTCTCTCTCTGATCTGTCTCTCTGACCTGTCTCTCTCTCTGATCTGTCTCTCTGACCTGTCTCTCCGACCTGTCTGTCTGACCTGTCCCTCTCTCCGACCTGTCTGTCTTACCTGTCTCTCTCTCTGATCTGTCTGTCTGACCGGTCTCTCTGACCTGTCTGTCTGACCTGTCTCTCTGACCTGGGGGGGGTTCCAGTGGGTGTCCTGTGCGTTGACACCAGCCGACAGGATGAAGGTCACAGAGGTCGGCATCACACCAGATGTCAAACTGCTGCGACCAGCCGTCATAATGAACCTGCAGGTACACACACGTGGTTACATCATCACATAGGTTATGACATTACACAGGTACACAGACAGGTACACAGGCAGGTCGACAGTACCTTCACCCTGTAGTCTTCTGTATCTGTTACCGTGGCGACACGGATCAACATGGGATTCCTCCTGTCGACTGCCTCCAGTTTCTGGTTGACCTGGAAACCATGTGGAGCTCTCTGATTGGACAAAGGCACAAAGACACCTGTCAATCATCACATGCAGCTCACTGATTGGACCTGACAACTGTCAATCACCAATTAAAGCTGAATGACAGCTTCTCTGCCTCCTCTCCTTCCTTAACTTTTCCTCCTTTCCTTCTTCACCTCCTCTTTTCCTTCTCTACCACCTTGATTGCTTCTCTACGTCCTTGTTTCCTTCTCTACCTCCTCATCTCCTTCTTCACCTCCTCCTTGCCTTTTCTATCTCCGTCTTTCCTTCTCTACGTCCTCCTTTCCTTCTCTACATTCTCTATCTCCTCTCCTTCTCTACCTCCTTCTTTTCTTCTCTACCTCCTCCTCTCCTTCTCTACCTCCTTCTTTTCTTCTCTACCTCCTCCTCTCCTTCTCTACCTCCTTCTTTCCTTCTCCACCTCCTCCTTTCCTTCTCTACCTCCTCCTTTCCTTCTCTACCTCCTCCTCTCCTTCTCTACCTCCTTGATTCCTCACCAGTGTGAAGGCTGAACTGGGAGCAGCGTGGGAACCAGTTTCCTGCAGGTATTCCTCCCACAGGAAGTTCTCTGGGTTGGGATGACCTGAAAAACAAAAGTACTGATAACCAAAAGTACTCAGAGTACTACAGAGAGTGAACAGTGAGTGTACTTGTGTGTGTACCCTGTGGAGCGGTCAGAGGTCGTCCCTGTTCTTCACACCAGCCAACAGGATGGATGTATGGACTGCTGCTTTCACACCTGATCCATCAATACAATAATAACTAATCAATAAATGTTGATCATGTGGAACCTTCAGTCTCATACAAACACACTCAAACAGCATGAGAACTACTGCAGCTCCACCTGCTGGTCAACATCGTAACTCTGTGATTAACTGCAAATACAACACTGTTCTGTGGTACTATTAATAATACTGCTGATACTAGTGGTACTATTAATACCACTGCTGATACTACTGCTGATACTACTGGTACTATTAATACTACTGCTGGTACTATTAATACTATTAATACTACTGCTGATACTACTGGTACTATTAATACTACTGCTGATACTACTGATACTATTAATACTACTGCTGATGTTACTGCTGATACTACTGGTACTATTAATACCACTGCTGATACTACTGCTGATACTACTGATACTATTAATACTACTGCTGATGTTACTGCTGATACTACTGGTACTATTAATACTACTGCTGATACTACTGGTACTATTAATACCACTGCTGATACTACTGCTGATACTACTGATACTATTAATACTACTGCTGATGTTACTGCTGATACTACTGGTACTATTAATACTACTGCTGATACTACTGGTACTATTAATACCACTGCTGATACTACTGCTGATACTACTGATACTATTAATACTACTGCTGATACTACTGCTGATACTACTGGTACTATTAATACTACTATTATTAATACTACTGTTGATACTACTGCTGATACTACTGATACTATTAATACTACTGCTGATACTACTGCTGATACTAATAATACTACTGCTGATACTACTACTGCTGATACTACTGCTGATACTACTACCACTTCTCCTACTGCTACCACTGATACTATTAATACTACTACTGCTGCTACTAGCTGTCTGTCCTTCACCTGTCTGTCTGTAACCTGTCTGTCTCACCAGTAGTCGTATGTGTCGTCCCAGTTGTCGAAGTGAACCAGGAAGTGGTCATCAATGACATCAGTGACGGAGGCGACGCAGACGAGTCCGGGGTTCTTCCTGTCGACCGCCTCCAACTTCATCCCCACACTGAACCCACAGCTCTGAGAGATAGACAGGCAGAAAGAGACAGACAGGTGGTCAGAGTGAACCCACAGCTGTGAGAGACAGACAGGTGAACGGGCGTATAGAGAGGCACATGTAGTCAGACAGACAGGTGTATAGTGACTACAGTGTGACAGGTGAACAGACAGACAGGTATACACTGACTGCAGAGCGACAGGTGAACAGACAGACAGGTATACTCTGACTGCAGAGCAACAGGTGAACAGACAGGTATACACTGACTGCAGAGCGACAGGTGAACAGACAGACAGGTGTACAATGACTACAGTACAACAGGTGAACAGACAGACAGGTATATACTGACTGCAGAGCAACAGGTGAACAGACAGACAGGTATATACTGACTGCAGAGCGACAGGTGAACAGGGTCGGAGGAGCAGCATGAGAGCCGGTGGACTGAAGGTAGAGCGGCCAATCAAAATCTGTCTCACTGTGACCTGTAGAGACAGAGACAGGTAAAGTGACGTCAACTGAGTCAGGTGGTTACCTGTGAGGGGGCGGGGCTACCTGTACTCACCTTTGGGTGGGTGGAGCTTGTGGTTGTGGTCTTTACACCAGCCTGCCGGTCTGATGTCTGCTGAATCAGCGTTTACCCAGAAGTCATAGCACTCCGAGTACCCGTCGATATGGAGACGGAGACGACAGCCAATCACCTGAGAGAGAGACAGGAGACTCACCCGACCGACCTCAGACAGGTAGGTGTGTGTGTGTGTGTGGGTGTCTGCGTTACCTCGGCAACAGTCAGCACACAGAACATGGAGGGGTGCAGCGGGTCGACGCCCTCCAGCTTCATCCCAACTTTAAAACCCGTTCTCCTACTGGGAAAAGACTGGGACTGAAAGACAGACAGGTCAGAGTGAGAGAGACAGGTCAGAGAGGGAGAGACAGATCAGAGAGGGAGAGACAGATCAGAGGGAGAGACGGATCAGAGAGGGAGAGATGGGTCAGAGATGGAGAGACAGACGGGTCAGAGAGGAGTGTGTGTGTGTGTGTGTGTGTGTGTGTGTGTGTGTGTGTGTGTGTGTGTTACCTGTGTAAACAGTGACAGAGGAGCAGCTTCAGCTTTCTGCTCATTCAGGTACTGCTGCCAGGACCAGGACCGTCTCTTTACACTCACTGAACACACACACACACACAGTGGTTACTAGTCAGATCACAGACTGTGTCAGTGAACTTCACTCATATGTAGCTAACTGCTAATGTGCTAACACTGGTCCTTGACCAACATGTTTCACACACACTCCTGGAGCATCAGCCCTGTTGCTATGGTTACCTGCAGGTTAATAAACCCTGAACAGACAGCTGACAGACAGCCAATCAGAGAGCAGGATGTCACCCAGGTAGACGAGCAGGTGTGTGTGTGTGTGTGTGTGTGTGTGTGTGTGTGTGTGTGTGTGTGTGTGTTACCTTGAGTGCCGCTGACTTTGTTCTTCATCTCCTGTTCTTCGTCTTTGGTTCTTCTCTGATCAGACAGGAAATAAAGAAGGTAATTTACGGCAGCCTGGAGGAGTCAGCAGGCCTCTAATACATCATCTGTATAAATATTGATATCCATAAATGTTTCATTGAACTGATCTGCTTCCTGTCAGCGGATTCAGGTAGACCCATCCTCACAGGTGACACACAGAGCTGAGGGTCTGAACCCGAACACAGAGCTGAGGGTCTGAACAGAACCAGATCACAGAGCTGAGGGTCTGAACAGAACCAGAACACAGAGCTGAGGGTCTGAACAGAACCAGATCACAGAGCTGATGGTCTGAACCAGATCACAGAGCTGAGGGTCTGAACCAGAACACACAGCTGAGGGTCTGAACCCGAACAAGAACAGAGCTGAGGGTCTGTACCAGAACACAGAGCTGAGGGTCTGAACCAGAACACAGAGCTGAGGGTCTGAACCAGAACCAGATCACAGAGCTGAGGGTCTGAACCAGATCACAGAGCTGAGGGTCTGAACAGAACCAGAACACAGAGCTGAGGGTCTGAACCCGATCACAGAGCTGAGGGTCTGAACCCGAACACAGAGCTGAGGGTCTGTCTGTCAGATGGGATCATGTGGTGGATCACAGATGATCAAAGGTTCTGTGGTTTGATAGAAAGTATCTGCAGCTGATCAGACTTCTTAAACAGAGTAAAAGGTGATGGGACTCTGGTTCTCTTATAATAATCAGCATGATGTTTGTGTTCTTCAACCAAAACTGGATCAATAAAGCAACCAATAAATAAATACATCAATAACCATGAGACTGACTGTTGAACACTAACAAACACTCATCATCATCTTCATCAGGGCAGGAAACGACTCCATTAAAACACGCAAACAGGAAATCCACACACGTCCCTTCAAAATAAAGTTCCATCTGCAGCTACAGATCAGAGGCTTTAAATGATTTGTTTTACATCAGACATCTGAAACCAAATACATCTGTTTTTGTTGTATATGAAAACAAACTGGCCAAACTATATATATATGTGTGTGTGTGTGTGTGTGTGTGTGTGTGTGCAAACCATCACAGTATGTATATTTATGTGCATACCTATGCATTCTGCTCCTACCTGTACGTAGTCGGTTCTCACTAAGCACATACATTTACTACATTACTGCACAACCTCAGTCTACCTCAGTATTATATTTTATATTATATTTTATTTGATTCTATTTATATGTAGCCTATTATATGTTTGTTTGTTTTCTATATTGTAACTTTTGCACTATTTATGTTGTCTTAGATTCTCTTTGTCTCATTTACTTGTGTTATTTTCTTTTGTTGGAGGAGCCTGAGAACAAGAGCGTCATTGCCAGCGACAGCTTCTCAGTAATTGTGCCTATGACAAATAAAGAATACCTCATACTTGTACTTACAGTAGTCTACCTGAGTAAATGTACTATAGCAGAGACAGTTTACAGACAAACTCACACGAACCAGAAGAAGAAACAATGAACTGAAGCTGTTTGTGTCTCAGACTTAAGTTCAATTTGAATTTGGGTCACAATCCAAACTATTATTCTGAAGGTCTGACCGGAAGTGTATGAGCTGACAGGTTGAATCAGGAAACAACAAACAGAGCAGAAACCCGGCGGTGATCCGCGGTCTCTCCCCGGCTCCGAGCTCCTGTGAGCGGCTTCAGCAGCAGCAGAGAGCCGCTGAGAGGAACCGGGGGACCGGACAGAGAGAGGACCGCGGAGCCGGTACCGGTACCGAGCGTTTAAACAGCACTTACCGTCTCTGATGATCCACCTCACTCTGAGGACAGCTACACAGCACGGAAATGCTGAAGCACGGAGATCAATGCGCATGCTCCCAGGAGAGAGAGAGAGAGAGAGAGAGAGAGAGAGAGAGAGAGAGAGCGTTCATAAATGATTCTCAACAAAATAAAGAAATAAAGTTTTGAAAGAGTTTTTATGAACAGAGTTGAGTTCAGAAGCAAACATCAGATAATAAAAATAACCTGAAGGGTAAAAAGAATAAATATGTGTGTGTGTGTGTGAATATGTCCACAATATAATGTCATATATATTGTCCTATAATATAATGTCATATATATATTGTCGTATAATATCCTATATACATGTTTTGTCCACATATATAAAGTAGTTTGATAAAATGCTGATGTTATTTATATCCAGCAAACATGTTTGTGTAAGAGTCATGAGATAATTAATGTTTAAGATAATTCATGGTTAAGATTATTTGCTAAAAATATATTTACAATGTTTCCACAGTTAACAATTTACATATTAATATTTACAATTATTATTTACATGTTTAAATATTCTCTTCAGCATGTTTTAGACTGCTAAAATACTGTGTTGAATCTGCACCTTTAGGTTTCAGTGCATTTACCTAAGTAAGTCTTCTCCTAGCTTCTGATTGGTTACTTTTAGTCACATGAGCTTCTGAGCGGAAAAAGTGAAGCTTGGGAAGTAAAGTTGCTGCTAAGAGAATACTCCGTCTCTATCCTGCTGTTATTTCTCACTAAGAGTGGTTCAACCACCACACAACGAACCTGCACATTACATTTGGTGGCAGCGTGGTGTTATTTTGGTGGTTTTGTGCATTTGGTGAGTTTTATTCCGCCCGACCGTGGATATCATCACTTTTTATGCTAGCCGAATTTTTTTTCCTTCACAGCTACTGGACTGAAAGCACTTCGGTTTTGGAGATATTAAGGATTATTGCAGCACTTTCCCCCCTCATTTTCATGCTTTTTGTGATTTTTGAACCGGACTTTTCAACACCATGTCTGATGATGAGACGCACATGCTGCAGCCCGCCATCACTCAGCAACAGACAGTCAGGCGGACTACTGCTGCTCCTCTGGCGCCATCTACAGTCTCCAGTGCTCTGAAAATTGAGCTTCCCTCAGCTTTTAAAGGAGATGGGACAGAATCTTTCACAAGTTGGTCTTGACGTTTTGAAGTGGCAATGCAAGCTATGATTTCACCTGAGGCGGACTTATCAGCGGTAATGGCCTCTGTTCTTCCTACTCGCCTGACTGATGCTTCTTTTCTGTATTGGGACAGCTCATCTCCTGCAATCCAAAGTGACTATGATTCAGCTAAGGAGAAACTCAGAGATATTTTTGGACCAAAATACTCTGTGCCATTCTTCCAGACACATGTAAATGCTCGTCCTCGGAAACCAGGTGAAAGTTTGGATGTGTATAGTGCTGATATCATTCGTCTTGTGCTTGAAGCCTTCCCCAACTATGACCACAATGCACTAGAAGGTGAAAAATTTCGCCGCTTTGTTGCCGGATTGGACCCAGCTTTATAGTCAAAAAATCATGAGATGGGTGCTGAGGACCTTGAGGATGCTGTGCGCATCGCCAGTTGCTGTGAGAGAGCACGCGCAGCGCTGCAACTGATCACTGCAGGATCCCCTCACACTCAAACTCCAGCACAGGTAGCTATAGTACGTTCAAAGCCCACAGACGATAAACTCCTTCAAGCAGTTGAGCAGTTAACTCTTAGCTGTATCCAGCTTGCAATGTGAAGTACAGCAGTTAAGAGAGAAACACAGTTACCTTTCTCAGCGTTTGGACTCCAGGCCTGACAGATCAACCTCCTGTGATGCTAGATACAGGGCACGCAGCATTTCTCCTTCACCCTACCATAACAGACATCACTCCAGAGACTATTATCCTCCTGAGCAGTATTATAGACGTGATCCAGAGTCCCACTATGAATGCCGTTCACCTTCCCCTGCTCATCAGAGATACAGCAATGAAAAACGTGACAGGCACTACTCGCCATCACGCTCATCCTACCAGTACTCCAGGTATGGTCGCCATGACAACGACACTAACAGACATGAACGCAGTCCAAGCCCAGCTCCACGGAGAAATAGAGATGCAGTCCACACACTGGACCCAGTGTTCGCTTCCAGTCCCCTGAAAGACATGCTCACTCCAACTCAAGCCGACAGGGAAACTTCCATTAGCTGCTGTTGAGGGGCAAACATCAGCTAGTGTATCACAGACCCAGAATGAGACCCCAGAGTTACTGTTGCCTGATAACATTGACTCACAAACTGATAACTCTGTTTCCTCTAACATCATGGCTATTGTTGAAGGCATTGAAGTCTGTGCTTTAGTAGACTCTGGCTCTACTGTCTCCATTGTGAGTGAAGATTTTCGAAACTCTCATCCAGCTTTGAAAAAACGGCCCATGACACCCTCCTCTTTGCCAGCTCGCTCAGTTAATGGACAGCCACTGGACATCTTAGGCAAATTCACCATGGGAATCCGACTTGGAACACAGGTGTGGCAACACGAAGTTGAAGTTCTCAGAGGTGCTTACCAGCCAGTCATATTAGGTTGGGATTTCCTGGAAAAACATCATGCCCTCCTCGATCTCAAGAACAAAGTACTGCAACTGTGGGAAATGAAAATTCCTCTGCTGCCCAAAGGATATGAAGTGGCCGCCTGCTGTAATGTAACTGTACTTGCACCTACAAAAATTCCAGCTATGAGTGAAACCCTCATCACAGCCTGTGTGTCAGCAGCTACACCTGCTTCTCCCATGCCAACTGACTACTGTGGTGTTCCCATGCCCAACCCAGCCTGTGACATCATCGTTGCACACTCACTCAGTGCAGTTCAAAATGGCACAACTGTGGTTCGAGTGTTAAATCCCTCCAGAGATGACATTGAGCTACATTCTGGTCAACACCTTGGTGAGTTTCATTCTGCTTCATCTGTTGACATCATTCCAGTTAAAGAGACATGTTGTGCAACCTCACCTGTATCTGATCCAGTCCCGCCTGTACAGATAGATGAAACAAACCTGTCACCTTCACAAGTTCAGTCCCTGAAATCACTGCTCCAGAAATATTCTGCAACATTCAGTAAAGATTCAGAGGATAGAGGTCGCACAGGCATAATCAAACATCGCATCCGCACAGGTGATGCCACACCAATAAAACAAAGAGCCTACAGAGTAACACCAGACCAGAGAGCTGAAATACAGACACAAGTGGAAAAACTGTTGAAAGCAGATGTCATTGAAGAAAGCTACAGCCCCTGGGCTGCACCTGTTGTTTTGGTGCGCAAGAAAAATGGCACATGGCGTTTCTGCTTAGACTACAGGAAACTCAATATGGTGACAATCAAAGATTCTCATCTTCCCAGAGTAGATGACGCACTGGATGCTCTTTCAGGATCAGCATGGTTCTCCACAATGGACCTTCAGCATGGCTACTGGCAAGTAAAGCTAGAAGAGGAAGATCGTGAAAAAACAGCATTCACAACAGGCAGTGGACTTTATCAGTTTAAAGTTGTGCCAATGGGACTTACAAATGCTCCAGCCACATGCCAGCATTTAATGGAAATGGTACTTCGTGGCCTTCCATGGAAAACATGCCTTGTCTATTTAGACGGTGTGCTTATCTACAGCCGTTCTTTCAGTGAACATCTCCAGCACCTGGAAGAAATCCTCTCCAGATTACAGTCAAGTGGCCTCAAGCTCAACCCCTCAAAATGCTGTTTCGCCAGAGACCAGGTACAGTTCTTGGGCCATGTTGTATCTAAAAACAGCATTCAGCCAGACCCCAAAAATGTAAAAAGTGTTCAGGACTGGCCTATTCCACGCACAGTGACAGAAGTGAGAGCATTCCTCGGACTTTGTTCATACTACAGAAAGTTTATCAAAAACTTAGCACATCACAGTGTCCCCCTGCATGCACTCACTGAGAAAAATGCACTTTTCTACTGGACTTCTCAATGTCAAGATGCATTCACATATCTGCCACTTAAATGCAGATGCTATGTCACGTCGCCCTGCTGTCACCAACACGTCAGAGCCAAGCACCTCCTGCACTTTAGCCAATCCACACCCTGACAAGAGACACTCACCTCCTATATGTTCACCTTCTTCTGTCAGTTCTGTACATCACCACAACTCCTACAGTACTGAACTGAAATTAGTCTCCTGTAACCAGAACAGACCACAGCCTCCTAGTCCAGACACACAGTGTGCTACTCAGTCTGTCTCCTCCACACTCGTTCTTCAACTCCCTGAAGAAGATCTTAAAAGAGAACAACAACAGGATTCCCTGCTGTCAGAGGTTATGAACTGGAAAGCTAAAGGTCGGAAACCACCATACTGGTGCATGAAAAAACGCACACCTGCAGAGAAAGCACTTTGGCAAGAGTATCACAGACTAACATATAATGATTTACTCTGCCGCAAAGTTTTCAGCCCATCCACTAAATCAGTGTTGTATCAAGTGGTTGTTCCTCATGCCTTAAAAGACTCTGTGTTACAGCTGCTGCATGGGAACCCAGTCAGTGGACTTTTGTCTGCAGAGAAAGTCCTGAAACGTGCCCAGCAACTGTGCTATTGGCCATTCATCTCACGTGACATCAAAATGTGTCATAAATGTCAAATACACTCCATATGTTTCTGGTGACCTTGTATGGTTAAATGACCCCACTACATCAAAACAAAAACTTGCTCCTCACTGGAAAGGCCCCTTTGAAATAGTGGAATGTCTTGGATCTGATGTGGATTCTCCTGGTGTGATGTACAGGATTCATTATCTTCTGGATCAGTCTGACAAGTCACAGATTGTCCACTATAACCGTCTCAGACCTTACAATGCTCCTGTGCCGGCTCATGGACCTACGACACCTGTTTGTCTGTGCAACATCAACTCCTGTTTGACTGCATTGTCAGGTGCTTTGCCCTTCAAGCCCTTAAAGCCTGCAAAAACGAAGAGCTGCAACTTACCTGGCCGCAGCAATGCTCCCTCATTACCCCCCCACATCTCCCGGCCCAGACCCCAACCCCACTCACAGACACATACACATACCGAGCCCCAATCCCCTTCCCCCTTGTCACCTGCCGACTCTCATTGTTTGACTGCTCCCCCTTCTGGCCAAGTGGTTGCACACCGCTCTGACTCTGTCCCCTCTGGCTCAAGGCTCTGGTGCTTCGGTACGCCTTGGCAGACGTCAAGTTGGACCTCCTAAATACCTCAAGGACTATGTTTTGAAGTGAGACTGTTGCTTTAACAGTTAACTTGTTTGTTCGTTTTGTTCATTTCAGGTCATTTCTTTTGTGAGAGAGGGAGGAAATGTAAGTCATGAGATAAGTTAATTAATGTTAAGATAATTCATGGTTAAGATTATTTGCTAAAAATATATTTACAATGTTTACACAGTTAACTATTTACATATTAATATTTACAATTATTATTTACATGTTTAAATATTCTCTTCAGCATGTTTTAGACTGCTAAAATACTGTGTTGAATCTGCACCTTTAGGTTTCAGTGCATTTACTTCACAGTCTTCTAGCTTCTGATTGGTTACTTTTAGTCACATGAGATTCTGAGCAGAAAAAGTGAAGTGTGGTTGTTGATGTGCGCTGCTGAAGCTTGGGAAGTAAAGTTGCTGCTAAGAGAATACTCCGTCTCCATCCTGCTGTTATTTCTCACTAAGAGTGATTCAACCACCACACAACGAACCTGCACGTTACAATGGCATAGTAGCCCATGGCAAAGACAAGGGACTAAAACCTGTTTGTTAGTAGCACTTGAAGCAGTTCAGCATATTTGATGAAGTTGATGTATTTGCATGATTCTTACAATTTTTGCATTGTATCCACAAGGTTGAAACGCTCTTAATGTAAGTTAAAAAAAAAAAAAAATCTCTTAGTACTGAGTGTTGGTGAGATGAAAAGCTATCAGGACAGGGCTTGACAAGAGAAGATTGAAATGTTATCACCAGAGTACAAGAGCAAAAGATTGAAATTAAATGTATTTCATTGTTGGCAGAACGAACTTGGGAAGACCTGATTAAAGCAACACATGAGATATGCCTGAAAATTGGCCTTTGGAAGCATTTCAGACACGGTTTGTACTAATCGGGTTACCCTGGTAAAAATAAACATCCTCTCAGGGTAGGACATGGCTTCCTGGACACATGGATAATCAGAATTATAGCAGCTGTGTTGGTATTGTACTCCTGTAGGCTTTTTATTACTCTCCACTGAAGAGTTACATTCGGTTTCTTTGCCAGGTCAAATTGATGTCCTGTGATACTATGGCAGAAATGACAGGACGCCTCCAAACCATTCTGGGGCCTTTTGCTAAAAGGTCTGTTTTTAATTTCTTTGTAGAAAAACCGTTGCCTCTCCTTGCCTCTGAGTCCTAATTCTCAGAGTTTTTAATGTTGAAGCCAAGAGGCACATCATCCAATTAAGTGTTGTTACATCACCTGTTTTTTCATGTCTAGACAATGTTGACGGACAATGTTCCCAGGCTCTTATTCCGTGTCCTCTAAAACAAGGGGAACAAAAGTGTTGTTGAGCTCAGCCTACTCTATCTGTCAAATGAGCGGTGCGAGCCAGGTGACTGAAGCTGAACGGCCGCTGCTGCCAATGCTATAGGCGCTCGCTCTTGTTTGCAGCCATCACCCTCCGCCAAAAAGCTGCAGACACAAGCTGTTTTCAAGCCCGATGAGCAGCAGGGAGGCCTATCAGTGACACACAGATCAAGTGGCGTAGGGGACACACCAGGGACCGGCTGAAATGACCCGAGCTATACCAACATTTTTGAAAAGTTAATGAGCTGATACATGAAAGCACAAAGCATAAAAGGACATGCCGAATATTGGCAGCAAGATTTGCTCAGGTTGTCATGATGGATTTTAATTGTGGGTTCATTCTGTCACACAGGTATTAAGATGGATATCATGAGCCTAGATCCTGTATTTTATCCAAATCTCCCCCCAAATTATACCTTTTTTTTTCTATCTCAGCCTGAGATCAGGTTTTTTCACATTCTAGGAGAAAGACATGTTCTGTATTGTCTCAAAGATATCGTTGTGTATGGTTTTGTAAAACAAGTTGTAAATTCTTTTACAGAGCATCATAAAAGGGATAGAACTGTACAATACGAGGCAAAATAAAACAAGAAAACCTGGTAAAAAACAAAGGTATAATAATAATATAATAAGTGTTAAATCATTCTTAAAAAGCGTATTCTGGACACGTCCACATGGGAGTAGACCCCCAGGCAGACACAGAACACGCTGGAGGGATTACATATTCCATCTGGTCTGGGAATGCCTCGGGATCTCCCAGGAAGAGCTGGAGGAGGTGTCTGGGGAGAAGAACGTCTGGGATTGTTTGCTTAGCCTGTGACCTGGACCCAGATAAGAGGCAGAATTTTATGTTTTTTTTAATCCTTTTTAAATTAAACTACTATAGTCTTTCATTAATTTCCTTTACCAGTACCAGTGGTTTTTACACATTGAATTATCAATGAGAGTCCCTCCCTTATGGTCTTTGGAGCTGTGGTGATAATCATGCATTGGTTTTTAACCTGCCTGGTTGATAAGTTTGAGGTTGAGTGCGAGAACGTGTAGCTGACATGGATTATTCACATTATATAACACTGCCCACAAATTTGATGGTTGCCCCAATACCAGCAGCATGCAGAGTAAAGCAATGAAATATCAAAGTCAACCTATTTAAGTCCAATGCATCTGTCTGCATTTGGGTCCTTCTCCCTGCTGCCAGAATGGCACACCGTGACACTGCTACAGCATACGTACAGTATATGCTCTGTAAACCACTTGTCCTGTGTTTCTCCTTTGAGAACAAATCTGAAACAGAAAGGGGAAAAATGTATATTTTATACTTTTTTACGGAATACAGTCTACGTAGATGGAGACCGTATTTCGATACAGCCAATCAAATCTAGCATGAAGCAGTGACATCAGCGTTCTATAGGCAGAGCAGGAGGTCACACTGAGCCAGACAGCCGCCTGCTACACAACACAAGAGCCGCTAACTGTTTATGTTGCTAAGAAAAAACATTGTGTATTACTGATATCACATCACATTATTAAAGCGACAAAGAGGTCTGATGACTTTTGATGTGTCACTTTTCATTCTGATAAAAAAAATCTGTATCGAACTGTAAATCTCAGATGAGAGCAGCGAAAGTACAGTGAAGCTGAAAACAAAGACAATGACAGTAAACAAAGATTAATGGCACAAGAAATCTCTACTGAGTGAGATCAAGATAGAAAGCATATCTATAATACAGTTCTCTCTGTGTTGTGCTTTAACATTAGTGCAAGCCAGGTTGACACAAGCCGATTGCAGAGAATGTGTAGATATTACATAATGTATAACTTGTGTAATGCATAATTCAGTGAAGTGCAGTCTGCCAAATGATAAAACTAGAGCTTAATTTTGCGTGATGAACTATAGCCTCTCCCCAAAATAAACTTGGCATACTGTATGAATCCCTCTCTTTCACTTAAGTGCTAATGGAAGGGATGAGTAAATCAATAATGCAACTAAGTATTTAAGATAATCCAATTCTAGGCACTACTTTGAGCCAGCATCTTCTTTGAGAGGCAGCAAAGCCTGCAACAAAAGCAAGAGGATATTTTCTTTTTATATTACCACTTGGCACAGTCTTGTGCCTAGAATTGAGTGCGGAGAAACTAGGGATCTTAAAAGTGACTAAAAAGCACTAAAATCTTCCCATTCAAATATGTAAAACATGACTCTATAGGGGATTGTGGCTGCCAGTTACATGTGATCACACAAGAAACTGTTAATGGATGTTTAATTAGTGTGACATAAACATTTCCTCCTTAACCTTGTTCTTTTCAACTATGTTGATGTCTTGGTAAGTGTGGAAATAAAGTGAATAAAACATAATTACATGTCATTATTGCATTGTTCATAGGTTATTCTGAAGGGAGCCAGTAAAAATGTGTTGATGCTGAAATGCAGCATGAGTGAGTCACTTACTCAAATATTCCATTTGTACTTGATTGCATGTTCCCCTTCCTGTGACATGAACAAGGGTTGAGCATGTTGTTTTATCACAAATTCATTATCATAATGCATTTATAATTCAGGCAAGTGTTTCATTAAAGCACATATTTGTTTCTGAGGGAGAAAAATAGCTCTCGTATTATAATCATCTTTCTCCACATGCATGAATATTAGAAGCAAGGCCTCAGGGTCAATGCCTGGTGCCATCCGGCTTTCTAGGGGCTGGGGTATGTAAAACAGAGGAGACCAAAAAAACAACAACAAAAAAAAAAAAAATGGCGAAAGGACATGGTTGCCTGTGTGGCTGTTTACACAACACCACACCCTGTGGCAAGTGGTCAGATCTGAGTCTGTCTGACAAATCTCCCAGGCCAAGGCATTAGATTTCCCCACCTTCCAAGGATGAATGCACCAGTGAATGTTCAACTGATTACTCCTTTACAACTGTTATCATCACATGCAAAACAGCCCCATGTGAATTGCTGGGCTGTTTAGTGTATATTGAAAAGAGGGAGAAATTCTGTACTATTGGAATTGGCTTTAAAAGTGTTCAGGGAACGGCTCTCTGCTGTCACACTCTGTCTCCCAAGTGTATAGAAGTACAACATTAGTTAAAGGTTTTTCATCGAAAGGCTGGTCATGAACAGCATTAGAGAATCAGTAGAATCCATTAAAATAAAGAGCAGTACTTAAGACTAAATGAAATCTCGGCAGATCCATGGCTCTTTTAACCACTGTGTTTGGTTTAGATACCTTAAAACCTAACCCATATGAGCACATCCATCACCCAAAGCATAAATGAATGCTCCCCTTTGTGACTGTTACCAAAACATGCATGTGTCTACATTGGGTTTGCATGTAGAAAAAAAAACACATTTGATCATACAAAAATTACAAGGCTGGCATTGGCCAATTTTCCTGAGCCAAAATCCTTTTGATTAGGCCAGCAAGTGTGCACAATGGTGTGCTGAGGGAATCTGTAAGCGATGACATTCACCAAAGCAAACAAGCACCATAAGATCAAGAAACGTGGTCTGCACAATTAAGCAAGAACCTGTGATTATGGGGCCCACTATGGAAGGGATTCATGAGCTGAAATCATGCATCCAATTTTAAACAGTCATTAAAACATTTATGGTGGTATGCCTGTGCAAATAATCTAAAGGCATCTTTTTCTGCCGCAGGACACTGAAGAGAAACGTCAGTGCCTTGATTTTATGTGAAAGCTCCACTGAGATGCAAAGCATTATGGATACATGTCAGATTTCAGTGTAGGCAGCGTGTCACTAAGACACTACATATCTGCCTGTGCGACTAATAACACTGAGCATGTGATCAGGTTTTATGATGGAAAATGCCCCATAATGCTCTGACAAAATGAAACATACCATAAAACTCAGACCTGCTAATCATATCATATCACAAATATTTATTGACACATGCACAATAAAGATGAGAAAATGTAGACCCCATCATGACACATGGAGTCTAGACACTGGTGGTGGTGGAAGGATGCTGAAGATCTGGCTGTGATGAGGAGTGGACTTCTGATGAGCTCGACCCGGACACTGATGAACTGGAGATGAATGGGGTGGAGGAGGGTCGCAACGATCCCGCACTGAAATGACAGCTGACAGCAAGCGAGAGGAGAACAGATTTAAAGTTTGACAGCAGGAATATGATGGAGATCCTGGCGAGATCTGGTTGGAGTAAATATCCATAATCAGCTGATTAGGAGAAGCAGAGAGAAAGAGAGAGAGATGTGAATGATTGAGGCATAAATATAGTCTTCCTGATTGAACTTACGCTCAGCTTCATTGGATGACTTGATGACTTCATACGTCATAAATAGCAAAGTGGTTGGCCAATAGGTAGGGTGTGATTGTGTTTTGGCTGAGCTCTGCAGGTAGCACCGACTCTACACATTTTTGAAGACTATTTGTTTGACAGCTCTCCTTTACTTCCTGCACTTTTAGTCAAGAGTTAAACACGTGGCTCTATTTATTTGTGCACTCAAGGGAATATCAATCAAACTGGTGTTTTATTTATTTTAAGAATGGTGGTTATCTGCTTTTGAAAATGAACTCTTCATTCCCTGTCTGTCAATAAGGCTTAATTACTGTAAAACGTATTGCACTTAAATTGTAATTTTGTTTTAAGTTTGCAAGTTTACTTAGGAAAAGCTGTGCAGGTGTACACATCATTTAAATGGTTTCCATTTTATCTGTACTTTATACAGAGACACAGAGTAGAGTCCCTCGTAATTTAGAAACAAATAATTGGTCCTGTTGACATGTTTATTCAGAATGTGCAGTTCCAGTGTAATACATTGATACAAAAGGTGAAGAACTTGCAGAAGCTCAGAGCAAAGCTAGTGAACCAGCCATGCAAGCAATTAGATTGCTATTTTTATTACATTACATTGACACCACACTGTATTTTTTTATGGTGTTTCTTTAACCTTCTTTAAGTGGCTCACTTTGTTTGATTCAACGCTGTGTGAATGCATATGTCTATATGTGTGCATGCATGCTTTATATGAGTGCACACACATTCAGGTGTAAGAATGTGGGTGTACGTGTGTGTGTGTGTGTGTGTGTGTGTGTGTGTGTGTGTGTTTATGTGGTCACACATGACTGTACTAAGGAACTGATGGGTGAGTCAGCCCAGGAGACCAGTCAGGCATGATTAGATGATGTGAAGCTTAGGTCAAGGTTAAAGTCGTCTATCAGACGTGGTTTAAATTGCAGTGAAACCCTCCGCCAGTCTCTGCCAACATGGAGTAGACTGCTCCCTCCCTCCCCTAACATGACCTTGGTTTCATCCATTTTTCACGAGACAAAATGGCAGAGGAAGGAGGGCACGCCATTCTCTCAATAATTAGTCAGCAAAATCAAGTCAAATTTGATTCCTTTTCTTACATAGTGCTTCTATCCCTGCCTGAATCTTAAGTGAATTTTGTTGAGCTAAGCGAGGTGGTGCGTTCACAATATCAAAGAAAGGTCTATGTTAGAAAATAGAAAATAAGAGAAAATTTGCATAGATGAATTTCAATATATGAGTAATGTACTCAAGCCTTTATACTTATTTTTAACGTTCCAGATTTTTTCTCTGTGTTCTGTTTGAAAATTAGCAATAATTTGTGAGAAGAAAATATGGAGTGTGATGCTTTTGTACGAGCAAGAGACAGGGAGTGAGCGAGAGAGAGAGAGAGAGAGACCCACACACAAGGTCTTTGCAAAGCAGAAGCTGTCAACCAGGGATTAGCAGAATGAGCAGAAAACTGACAATAGGCAGCAGCTTATATACTTTAGAAGACAGGATTTCAATTTTAATCCACTATAAATGAGGGGGAAAAAAGCATAAAATACAATCACCACTAGTAGGCCTAAATATTCACACTCAGGAAGCTTATATTAAAAATGTGAAAGATGTACTGAACAATTGAGAGAGGAAAGGAAGAAATAGGAGACTGAACAAAGTGAAAATAACTTGGTTGAGATGTGATAACACTGAAGGAGAGAGAGAGTATTGTTGAATACAGCAGGTACAGGTATGGTTTTATTTTGCTACAATGGAGATTTCCAGTTTTTTCTTAAACACTGGCAGGTGTGGTGGGCACATACACACATGCTCATCATCATCATCATCTGACTGACTAAGGAACATCATTCTAAAAAGTTATTACCTGGAAAGAGTGTCCATGATGCCCTTTCCTAAAGCATGTCCAACAAACCTAATATCCAAGACTTCATTCTGGCACTACTGTGGGAATCAAAAAGCACGCCATGCACTAAGTGACTCTTCCAGTTATTGGCAAAATAAAAACTCAGGAGGCCAATAATGAATTATAGGCCTAAATCTATTTCATATTCCACATGCCCCAAACACATTCCCCCTTTCGATTTTCAAAATCACAGGGCAAACCTCCTTTTATCCCTGCATCATTTTTTTTCCGCATCAGCCATAGGCTCAATTAGCCTTTTGTTCTTAGATAATAACCCTATACCACCGCCATCTGCTCACTGGCCTAGTAATTCACAGAGAGCTGCAACAATACTAAAAAACGTTGCTAGGGAATGAGAAGAAACAAAAAGGAGTGGGGGGGGAAAACGGTAGATGAAGGACAGTCAAACTCCATATTACTGAATTTGGACAAACAATACAACAATTTCAAATAAAAAATCTCTGGATAATGGTACTTTCCTGACTTTTAGAAATGATGTCTTTTTTTTTTTTTTATTTTCTGCTCCGCTAAGCAGAAAGGTTTCTGCTCGAGATAGACCTTTTGCATTTGCTCTTTCTCATTGCTTTCATACTACCTAGATTAGAGTAGGTAAGAGATTAAACGGTTATTACTGACCTCACACGGGTGGCAGGTGTGACTCATTAGTAGCTGATGCAAAACACCTGGAAGACACTAGCAGAGCAACTGTGGAGATGTTGAGTTGTACCACGCAGAGGCGATACTGGAAGGGTGAATTGTTTGATTTGTTTTTTTTTGGACTGTGTAACAATTTGCCATTTGCCAATTTTCCCATAAAATAAAACCTGAACTGCATAAATCAAGAGAGTCTAGTCCTGCAGCTATGAGTGAGTCAAATCTGTTCCTCCTTAGGACAGGGAAGCAGAACAGGAATGTTAGGAGGGCCATGTTTTCCACATGCTTGACATATAACACTATCAGTATTAAAATGCCTCACTGTGGGAGAGAGTTGCATCATATTTAGGGCAATTTACTGTGTACTAAACCAAATCAAGTGGACCTGAACATCCCAGGTAAATACACATGACACAGGCCCCCTTCCTGAGTCACTCAGGGTCATCTTTACTGTAGGGTTTTTAGTAGTTTTCAAATCCACAAACAGTAAGACACATGTTTCAATACTTTATTATTCTCCACTTATAAATAGCTTTAAAGCACCATAAGGTAAGGCACAGCCTCAAGCTTCTGTTATAACAGCATGACATCAAGGCTTTAGCGTTGACATGGAAAACATGGACATAAGTCAGCTTTAGAGCATGGACGCACTGGTTTTCTCAGCATAGCCAGGCATATCAGGTTCCATTAACGTCACTGTGATTGCTAAACCACTTACTCATTCCTTACCTATTTGCTTTGGAATTGTGTAAAAATGCTCCAGCTTTGCTTTTAGAGTCAGTATGAAAGCATCTGTTTTCAGAGGCATCATTACGTAGACAGATCAAGTTTGATAGTAACTTTTAAGTAAGTCTGTCCTATTTATTTTTAGCATGACCATTGAAGGGCATCAATCTGACTACAGAGATGACCAACATAGAGAGGGGAGCTTTGGCTAATGGTTCATCAGACCTTGGCCAAAGTAAAAGAAACTAAATGACATCTGACTCTTTCACAGGATGGCTTAAAGTCCTGAGCATCAGGGAGGGGAGAGAAAGTGACAAAGAGTATGACATTATTATTAAGTACTGAGACAGAAGAAGGAGAGGCAAGGTTAATTCCTGTTCAACCCAGCCTGAAGACAGCACACATTACAAGGGTGCAGTCTAAGCACATGGGAGACAAATTGGATTCAAACTCCCATCTTTCAATAAGTCACTTGACTGGGCTTTTCACTTGCTATATAAATCACCTGTGAACACTGGGAGAGAGAAGGCTGAGCAGACACTTATGGTCTTCCTTCAAGTACGAGCGATTTTGACATACAAAATAAGTGTGCTGAAACCTGTATTCTGTATCTCTGAGAAGGGTTTTCAGTGCAAAAAGTCTCATGAATCTGCCTTTCTCATATTTATTGCTTTCATGCGAGTAGATTTCCTGTATGCCCTATAACTATTCTCGCATTCTCTGTATTGCTCATGCAGTTCTTGTAGTTTGACAGACGTTAAATCCAAAAGCAGATTGTGTCTGTCTTTAATTAGCTTAAACAAAACAATCTCTTTTTTGTGTGTGTGTGTGTGTGTGTGTGTGTGTGTCTATAATGTCCTTGCTTTTCTGAGGTGATGGTTAAGCTAACATATTGATTCAGATGAGTTCACTTTAGCTCAGTCTAACAGTTGCAGACAGATTATATAATTTACTTTTAATGTGAATGTCGAGCATTCTATTTGGCTATGGCTGAAAATGTGCTGTCAATGCTAGGTGTGTTTCTATTTACTACAAAGATATGCCATCACAGCATCCCCTGATCTCATCAGATAAGTTGATGAAAATGTTTACTGTTTAAGAAGTTGTTGTAAGTTTTTATTTGAAAGCTGCTATAATCAATATCTTTAGCCTATATTTACAATGGATTAAATAACTGCATAAAGTGAGAGGAGTCACTCGTAGTGATGAACCCACAGAGAAGTATCACCCGACTCTGCCGTTCCCCTCAGCTGTACAGAGCTTCTTTTAACATATTGTTTTAGTTTTATGCCTTACGTACATTACATTACTGTTGATCCAGTCTCACCGCTATCATCAGTATCTTTTTCAGTCACACCAGACAGCTTTTTTTCAGTGATAAAGCCCCCCAAACTGTGTGTACACTACCTGTCCAGCCCCAAATAGCAAACAGACAAAGTTAGCGACTAGCTTGTGAACATATAGTGGCGCATTTAGCAGGTAAAGAGCCAGATGTTTCCGCCAGGAGTTGGTGGAGACCAAAAACAGAGCTAAAAGGAGAGTGGATATTGGACTTACATTTGTCAGTCGGACAGAATAAACATTACTCCAAATGAATGCTAATATTTCTCTAGGTGATAATTTGTGAAGGTTGTGCTAACAGCTGACTTGACTGCTCCAAAGTGGATAAAAAAAAATCAATTGATGCAGGTTTCAATTTTACTTTTTACAGCATTACACATAAATAACAAGCTTAACAAGATTTTTAAAAAAAATAAAAAAAACTTCACAAAAGACACACATGAGGCATCCTTGTGGCCTAGGGATTTAAGACACTGAACATGTTACTGCTTCAAATCCATCCAGGGACCTTTGTTGCATGTCATCCTCCCTCTCTCTCTCTCTCCTCATTTTCTGTCACCTCACTACTCTCCAATCTTAAAATGAAGGCAATAAAACAAAGACACACATTAAAGTATTTAACAAAAGTCATGAGATTGTATTTTGTGCGTCATGCATGTATAATTTCTGTTGTTTTTAGCCAGCCACTGGTGGTGTTGTATGCAGCGTAAAGCCACTTTGACCCATCTACTCGACAAAATTGGATAGAAATCTGAAAAATAGTCTCATGAATTTTAACTGCAGTTGCAACAGTTAATTGCATATGATAGGACTTTATGTACACTGTGGTACATGTTTAAAAATGGCAGCAAAATCGTGAACGTTTTTGATCTGATCCCTTTAGGTTTCACATCCCGTCAGCAGCATCAAAATTCATTCTTATTGCATTTTGGCCTTTACTTCTATAGTTACTGGGTACTGTCCACTGTCATCATCAAGCAGCTGATTTACACTGATAGATGTTCAAGAGATATTTCCATAGTGATACTTTAGGTTGACAAAAAGAATCACTCATTAAAAGATGGTGTCTTAGTAGCCAGTTACTGCTTTCATTACAATCACTATGTTGCAAATCTCTGTTGCAAGGCATACATTCCTCTAATCAAGACTTCTACTAGTCATTGACAGTTTAAGTACATTTGCTTTCTCAGCAGCATACAGTATGTCGATATGTCCCATTTTCTTTAGCTAAAGTGTGATTCAGCAGGCCTGACTGCTGATAGCCTAGCCCCAAAGCTGTGGCTGATGGTCTATTATAAAGAGACACCGTCCCAGAGGAATCTCCAGAATATCCAAGCAACTTCACCATGTGCCCGGGGTCTGTCCTCCTGAGAGAGAGAGAGAGAGAGAGAGAGAGAGAGAGAGAGAGAGAGAGAGAGGGAATGCAATTGTAAGTCTATTCAATGATGTCCGAATGTTTTTTCAGCCTACAATAGATCTGTCTTCTGCTTCACCATATATGACGACATGAACACATGCCAAAAGGTGGCTCTGCTGGAGGCATTTTCCTTCCATTTTCAGTATTGATTTTTTTTAGAAGATGGAGTACAAACAGAAAGGTCTTACTAGTGATACTAGAAGTCAGACCAAAGGGCCAATGGCAGATTGATAAAACATAAGACCTCTAAACAGGAAAATAATGTCTTAGTATTCTGTACTCTATTATATCTTATTATATTACACTGTACTGCATTGATTCACGGAACAAACTAAATTAGTGACAAGCCGATTCTCATGACTTTTGTTTTGATTTGTTGATCTCGAGCCCAAGTGTAGCAGCAGTTTTACTGTTGCCGTCTTTGTTCTAGTTTTACTTCTGTTTAGTAGCTCCTTTTTTCCCCTTCTCACTCACTTTCTTGTGTGTTTCTGTGGGTAGCCAGGGTTTGGTGGTCCTTGGTCGTCTGTGTCATTGGTGGGGGCATACCATTGTACTATTTGAAGGTTTATTTTCTTACGCGTGGTATGAAATTTTCCTGTAATGATCCTTGAGTTAATGGGTTCCCAGCTGATAAGGGCCCTCTGAGCTTCTGTGGATAGCATGAACCCTACTCCCCTCTGGATGGGGTGTATATGGAGTCTTCTGGGTGCCCCGAGTACAGACTCACCACTGGCCAGTTTGACCTGCCCTCAATGGAGCCATCTGGTTTCACACAGACCCAGGAGAGAGACCTCCTCATCTCCTCTACTATAACTGCTGTCTTTCCTCCTGTATACTGTATATATATACTGTCCTGACGTTCCATGTTACAGTTTGTGGATCGCCTAGCTGTCAGAAGATTCAGACGCACCATCTACTTGCGGTTTTCCGTGTACATCGTCATGTTCTCTTTAGCTTGGGAAACTGAAGTCTTCTTTTAAGACTTTGGGATTGTTTGGTTTTCATTGATGTTTCTGTAGCATATATGTTTTTTACAGGTTGGGGTTGCTAACCCCAATCCCAACCTTCCACCATTTCAGGTTTCTGGTGTGTTTTGGAGTTGATTTGTAAGTCCCCTCCCCTAGCCTATTGTCCTCATGGTAATGGATTACAGTCTCATACCACATGGGACCAGACAGGCTTAGGGTCGTGTACAAGCTGTCTCTGCACGTCAAGCCCAACCAACTCCTGCTACTGTGTATTAAAAGCTACAAACCGTACAACATTTCATACCAGCAGCGCGAGACAGGAAGAGGCATAAAAAAGAGATAAACTGTTCCTGTGTGTCAGGAAACAAACATTGAACTCTGCCATGCAAAGTGCTGTATATGATGGAAGCTACAGTCACAGCTCATCACTCATTTAAATGTATCCCTTCCCTGTACGGTCGTGTTTGCATGCTGTGTGCGGTTTGGAGAAAGGAGGAGGTCAGTAGCAGGTATTTGGATACTTGTAATCAAAGAGGGAAACAAATGATCTTGGGAGATTTGTTATAAAAACATATTCTGTTTATAACTGACCATTTGGAATTGTTGGTTGTAGTGTTGTTTGTTATAGACCTGGTTTGGCTCTGGGGCTTCTGTTAAAAATTGTCTACCAGTGTTAAATTAACACTGACAGTTTTGCTTGTTGAGTAAGTAATGACTCAAGGGCTTAAATGTTTATTTCATCATTTCATATCCACTAAATTATCACATTTCCTAAAACATGTTGTTGCCTTTTCTTTATGGGGGATTCTGTGTAGACTGTGGAAAGATAATCTAAATGTGTCTCACAGTATTTTGAAAGAGAAGAGGGGAGTATGGGAGAAAAATGTAAAAATGTTGTTCACAAAATGCAGGGAGGGGCCTACAAATAAACTATAAACCCATTACTTAAAAAGTTATTTAAAGGGTAATTACTTTGTAATTACTTAGTAAATTAATAAAAATTCCTTATTTGCCTGTGTGGACACCCAGTAAGCATTTTATTTATACCCCATATGTACTAAATAAATACAGTGTAAGTTGTGAGCTGTAATCTAAAGCATTACCAACACTAACCTGACTCTTGCAAATATGTATTGATTTCTGTGAATGCATACTTAAATATGTAAACGTCTTCAGGGATTGTAAATGTGTAATATATATACTGAAATTTGTAAATCTGGAGCCAGATTTGAAATGTATAATGTATAAACGCCTTCTGGATTATGAAACTAATTTTCCATATTCCTACACAATCTCAAATCTTCATACAACTATTACACACACACACACACACACACACACACACACAGATTTGTACTGAGCGATGTAAAGGCTACCCTACATTTTTATTTTTTTTATCATAATCAGAAGCACAATTTTTACAGTGGAAAGTATGCACACACATAAAGTGACTTTGTGTCCCTCTAACTGCTTGTTTACACTGCAATGCAACACACACACACACACACACACACACACACACACACACACACACACACACACACACACACACAAACACATACACACACA
>VMKM01002753.1:0-58675 GCA_008360985.2 Macquaria ambigua | reverse complement strand
TCTCTCTCTCTCTCTCTCTCTCTCTCTCTCTCTCTCTCTCTCTCTCTCTCTCTCTTGTAGCAATATAACTTTATTTGTATAGCACCTTTCAAAACAACTTTACCAAGAGCTTTACAACAGAATCACACACCATCATGCAGCAGTAAAAGGCGCTGTAGAGTTCAATAACACAGCAGGTAACAAGCTATAGGCCAAGAGAGAAGAGAAAAGACAGAAAGGTCAACCAAGGCGCAATAAATGAAAAGAGATTAAAAGAGCATATAAGGTAAGACATACGTGTTACTGAAAATAGAAAAGGGATAAGGTTTCTCATCATGTGCTGCTTTAGAGGTTTTTTTTTTCACCCTGCTAAGGCGAAAATTATGTGAGTATACTTTTAATTTTTGCCTAAAAATAACCCCCTCCTTCTCCATCAACCAGCACCACTATACTGAAACACACACCCACACGTGCACAGAGACCGAGGATAATCTAATTTCCCGTGTCGTCATGGATGAAGGAGTAGAATCGGAGGTACAGTGGCACGCTGGCTCTCAGAAACCGAAATACAGGGAAGGATAGACAAAGCATAGGGGTGAAGATGGAATGAGGGGAGCTATTATTCCCACAGTTCTGGGAAAGACACTTCATCTGAGCATCATCTGTGGTTTTCTCCTGGGGGCTATAACTGGATGGCTAACAACAATAACAACACATCTCTCTGGAAGAGAAAGCCGCTGCCTGGGAAAACCACATTCTTATCACACACCAGTCATCTTTGTCATGTAACTAAAAGGCGTGGTGTATTGTGTCAGGGAAACGGGGGGGAGTGTTGTATCCTTTGATACATAATAGGGGAGGAAAGCCAGCATGTTGCAGCAATGTAGTAATGATACTTTATTGGATACATACTTTGTCTGTTTAGTGCTGAAACAATCAGTCGAGTAGTTTGACAGAAGAATTAATTTAATTTGATAATTAAATATTTGTTAAAGTAATTTTATCAAGCAAAAATGTCAACAATTTTTCATTTACAAATTTGAGGATTTGCTGCTTTTTTTGTTTTATATCATTGTAAATTGAATATATTTGGGTTTTAGACTGTTGGTGGCACAAGTGAACCAATTTGAGGATTTCACCTTGGGTTCTTGAAAATTGTAATGGCCATTTTTCACTATTTACTGACATTTTACTGACTAAACAATTATGCTGTTACTCAAATAATTAAGAAATAATCAACAAAAAAAATCAAAAATGGAAGTAATTGTACGTAGTTGTAGATTTTTGTTAATCTGTCTAATCTATTCCTCTGTCTTCATCAAGTATCCGCGATTAGACTTGTAGCATTGATGGTCTCCACAGCCGCTCTCCTGACTTTGCATCCCTGCAGTGACGTGGCTCCCTGCCACCATGGAGCCGCTGACCTAGGTTAAGTTAAACATCTTGATGGTGTCCAACCCCAGGGGGCCACCTTCTGGCTCGTAACTGATGCCTATCTCACATGGCAGCGCTGTTGCCTCTCAGCAAGAAGGACCCATGATCAATACCTTGATGACATCTTGCTGTGTTTGCGTATGTTTCTGTGCTCCGGTCTCTTCTCACTCTGCAAAGACATGCAAAAGATAATATTTCCTATGGTGCCTCCTCCTGAAGGCAGGCATTAAAAATTTACCATGTAATGCTCAGACGGAGAGAGATCAGCTAATTGCAACTAACAGAACTTTATTGTTCCTTTCATGGGTCTCTCCATGTTGCTTTACAGTGTCTGTGTTGTGTCTGAAATTGGCAAATTTTCACCAAGTCTGGGAGCAGATCTGTGTGAAGCAATCGATTTAAAATTGCCACTGAGCGGGAGAGTGCAATTGATGTCAAGGCTGCTCAGAAATGAGTTTTCTTGGCTTTCCGATTGAAATGACGTGGAGCCATTGTGACTGGAGGCAAAGTGGAGCCAGGCAAGGACCCATTATTGAGCGCTCCCCAAGCCAAACCAAAGCCGTTCAGATTCCGAATCCGCTCCCTCTCCACTGTCCCACTTGTCTCCTCCCCACACTCCCCCTCCACACATACTATACATTCACAATAGAGGGTAAAGCACATGGCTCGGAGCTGCTCAGTTCCTCATCTGCCCTTTTTGGGCCACGGTGGGTCAGGGCATCTGCTTTCCAGCGGTCTCACACTGGAGACAGCCAATTAGAATGCTCTCCCTTTGCACCATCCATGGGGAGCCAGAGGAGGCGCCCAGGCGCACCTGTCAATATTTACTGTTCTAACAAAATACATCATTCATTGCCATCTGCTCTCCGGCAGCACTCGTAGGGGCGCTGCTGCTGCAAAATTAATAGCACTTCTAATGCTCCTTTCCTAATGGGCCTAATCAATTAATCAGCCTTTTGCAATCTGGAGGCCCCATTAACCAGTGCATAGATCCCTAATGCTGTCAAAAGATACGAGTTTGCTCCACTGCTGTAACCAACTAAAAGTGAATGCCCTTTTGCTGCATTTAAAGTTATATTGCTTTATTACTATATAAACATGATTAAAACACCTCTGCTCCTCAAGACATGTTTAGCAGCAAAGCATCTGTAGTTTTACTGCTGCCATTATTGTATGTCATCAGCGCCTTCCCTGCTATGTGATGACACATGTAATGCAAGCGAAAGCCGTGTACTCAGAAATATTGCATGGGCAGCTTGAAGCTCTGGCTCAGAGGCTGGATGTGATCGTGCATTTTGATGTTCGGTCTCTTAGGGCTGTTCAGCAGCAACCAAAAACGCGCCGTCCTCGAACCACTGTGTCTTTTTGTCCACGTATGTCTGTCTGTTTAAGCACCTCTGGTGGAGCTGGAGAAGACGGAGATGTAAAAATATGTTTGACAAACATTCTTCTCTGGAGGCATCTCATTCTGACTTTACGACCTCAGGCACCTGGAGCAATGAAAGTCCATTTCAAAGCCGAACCCCACATTGGAATTTTCAGCACACTTTTTGCTCTAGCATGTAGGGCAAACAGTCTGGGGATTAGTGTGTATATCTGAGTGTGTGTGTGTGTGTCATGTTAGTGGTGACGGTGGGTGGGCGGTGTATATGTGAATACAAAACTGTCATTTTATCCGTGCACTCAAGCTATCAACAGTGTGATCACGCATCAAAGTGGCTGCTGTGTCTGACTGCATAATCACCGGAGCAAATCTCACTCCCATTCAGCCCCGAGTTATCAGAGAGGATATTGTTTTAACCCTTTGTTTTGTGGCTCTGAGCGAGAATATGGATGCTTTGTGCTGAGCTGGTTGATACAACTGTTTCAGAGCTCTGAATGCAGGCCGATAACCTTAAGCATGTTTGAATGGTGAGGGTGTAACTCGCACACGCATGCATACACACGGCTGAAGTCTAACATAGACATATTCAAGTATTCCCACTGTCTTACCGACTCCTTCTTGCACACAGCTTGTGCTCCTGCATCCCCCCACCTCAGTCTTACACACACATAAGCATTCAGCTATTGCTGTCTCTCTCTATGCATGCACACACAGAAATACGCACCCAAATCTCTCACATCTACCTTTAGTACACTTGAATTCCCATAGTAATGCTGTGCCTCTTGCTTAACTACACTCATACAGACACACACGCAGCTGGATCGCTCACATCTCGCCCACGGCCTAATTCACATGCACGACCATTCAAATATTCCCATATCATTTGTGGCTCTCTTTTTCTCATACGCCCACACAGAAACACAAACACCCTTGCCAGATGATCCATCCCAGGAATAGCGTTCAACATCTGGCGGACAGGGTTTTGTCTCCTGCTACATCTCCCGGGTTGCCCTTTACCGGACCCCTGCGCGTCCTGATGGATCACCTGCGGACCGGGATGGATGGTGCCTCATCCCCCCTCTGCACCTTGTATGCCATTTCATCCTATCTGCACCGCTAATCTGTCATTCTCAGAGGCCATTTGTAACTTCGCTGCGGCTGCCGTGCACTTTACATATGCGCGCGTTTGCTTATGCCCACACAAGTGATTCCCTGACCCCTGCTCACAGCTCCAGTTGGGCTGCCACCCGTACACGCACCCAGGGGACTTGCTTTCTCCTGTAGCGATTTGTCTCATCTTTTGCCGTTCTCCCTCACAAATCGCCTCATAACAGAGTGGCTCTTTTAAACACATTTTGCAGGGTTACGCTATGTGCTGTAAGTCTTTGTCCTCTGCTCGTCTCCCTCCTCTCTTATGAAGGAAATTAAAAGGTGACTAAAAAGGTGAAAATTGCTTTGTGTGCTCTGGTGCAGAAAAAGCATAGAAATAGAAATTGGGATGTTTATTTTCCAGTGTTACACGTAAGTAACACTTTATTTGGATAGTCCACTGGTGCTGTATCGTGAGAAAAAAATGATGCTGAGCAAAGTGTCACTTGTTTGCATCCTTGCATATTGTATTGTAAACTAGACATTGCCACAAAGATATATTTATTATGCTTTATTAATAGCTCTGCAATTGTATAGTAATTATCAAAATGGACTACATGAAAACCTAAAAAAAAGAAAAGGGAAAAGACTTCCAACAAAATCAAAGCAATTCCCCTCAGTTTTCAACCCTTTCTGTTGAGCTTTTTCAGACTCTCTTCTGATGCGTTAGTGTGTTAGTAGGCAGATAGTCAGGATACCATGGCCAGAGGGGAACCTGTCCATCAGTCAAACGCCTCAACTCTGAACCAAGGGACCTCCAGCATCACACCAAGCTCTGCAACACAAACACGTGTTTAGCCCCGCAGCTGTGCAGAGAGGAAACTAAATAGAAAATTCAAGGGAACGGTAAACAAAGTTGAGCCGATCTGTGTCAAACAAAAACCCTTAGCCTGGGGAAAGACAGCGCAGACCTGTCTTGCTCCTCGGCCTTGAGTATAAACACATGAAATGGATTGCCTGCCTCGCCCTGTCCGTATGTTTCCAGGCTGTTTTCCATTCAGTAGCTTATTACTTGGGGTGCCTGGATGTGATTTTAAGCATGGGCCTCTTTATCCACTGGAACCTAGGAGAGATGTGAAGCTAAACTCCCCCGGAGGTGCCTATGAAAAATATTTTTCTTGTGTTTACACCAAAGTTTCCCAGCTTTTCTCATTTTATGGTTCATGTCGGTCAGCAAGCCCTGTTTCATCCACTTTTGCTACAGTAGCTAGCCTCCAGGCAACGTCTTGGCCACTTATTGGAAGCAGCAGTGGTAGCAGCAACAGTATAGATTGTCAGAGCACCGGGGTAGATTGCTTGCAGTGTTTCTACCATCTAAATCACTCCTCCATTGCTTCCACGAGGATGGAGGAAGAGTGTGTTTCTTCCTGCTCTGGTTTTATCAAAGCAGAGAGGACCAAGTGTTGCGCAGCCTCTCTCAGTGCTCTCTGGCAGAGTGGTACAAATCAGCAGTACACACAGCATTAATCAACGGCCTGGGAGGTCAGCTAAGCATACCTGTCCCCTCACGCATCCTTCTGTTGAGTCCTTGAAAATCTAGGCTGCAGCAATCAATCACAGATAATTCCCACGTGAAGCTCGGATGATAAGCCACTTCTGGCTGTGTGGAGGAAAAATAAATGAGAAAAAGTTTGCAACTGAATCTCAGACAGGTTTATTTTGAGCTCTGTCAGCCTCTGCTTCTGCATCGGTACCCATGGAGCGTCTAAGAGCGGGGACCTAAGGTCAAGGCGCAGAGGCTGTCGGAGCTCTGTTCCAACTCCCATTGAGGCTTTTTCAATTGTTTGACAGAGTAATTAAGCTGCTTGGCTGTATGTATGACAATGAGATGTAAATTATACAGTGACACATCTCACTTAGCTTGTTTTATGTATAATGTATGTCTTTTTTTCCTCACTTTCGGGGTATAATAAGGCCTCTCATTTATGATCTAAAACCTCCCTATGTGCCCAGGAAACACTGTAAAGATGAGCATTGATTGACATCCTTTACCACTTGTCTTTAAACTCGATCAGAAAAATAGGTACTTTCACCACAAAATAGCTTGATGATTCCAGTCAGAGCTGTATGAGTCATTAATTAAATTCACAGGATATTACAGACATATTTGATATGAGCAGTGGGGAAGTTTGAATCTGGTTTTTCTTAAATATTCTATCTGATTTTATCAGTTCTCTTTTCTCCCCACCTGGCAGGATTCTTCTCTTTGATTCTTGATCTTGTGGCCAGATGTTATCAGCAGCCTTATCACAGAATTGCACAGCACTGAAGGACAGGACCCTGAGGATGCTGGTGCCAACCTCATGCTAAAAATATGTGGGAGGGGGAATATAGCACCAATATTTGTTAAATCTTTATGACCTTTGTTGTGCCAGATTGCACGACTTGAAACAGGGACTTGTCTGACTTTAGTATTGATTCATGATACTTGTTCTCCAGAGATAAAACTATGTAGATGTTTCCCTTTTTTTTTCCCGCAGTTGTTTTTGGTCGTGGGGGATTTGTTTAGTGTGAGGAAAGGCTGCAAAAACGAAACCGTAAATACTGCAGTGGTTTCCATTTCCCATTGGAAACCCAGTAGGCGAACAGCCACAGCCTGAGCCTGGGCTCCTGTCTCTTATCACAGCACGATGTCACACTTTTAAAGGCATCAAAACCCAGCTGCAGCCGTGACTGACAGGTGCAAGCTTTCCATCTCCGGGACCAGTGAAGAGGAAAAAAAAAGCTTCTAAAACAAAAGCTGCGTTGAGTGATTTGAATCTCACTGCTTGGGGGGGTGGGGGTGGGATTTGACATCGGCACAACTGGATGAGGCCTGGGATTCTGCAACAGTGATGTGCTGGATATATCTCCCCTCTTTCCAAGGGTGATGTAGGCGGAGGAAATGGAGGATGTGGTGCTCTGCTGCTTTCAGTCATTAATCAGTGTGGTGACCCCCACCTTCTACCTCCCACCACTCCCCCGGCTCTTTCTTTCTCAACACCTGCCAGGCATCTAATGCAGATTTAACACATCATACACCCTTTGGCTCTGACTGATGAGCAGAAATCCTCTGCTTTAACGTAAAGCTGTTGATACGGACAAGAAGCAGGAGAGGAGGAGAGAGAAAGACAGTCTCCGGCTGTGATCGTCCATCTGTGAGCCCAAAGTGAAGGCCTGATGAGGCTGACGCTGCTGCTGAGGTGGTGGTCGAGTCGGTGGTCTGATGGGCTAAGCTTAATGCATTCTCACAGAATGCAAGTTTGATGAAGACCAAATGTATGGAGCACACGGGGGGCAAGAGAACACAGATTAGCTCACCACAGTGTTGTTGCCAGTGCAGGGGAACGAAGAAAGCTAGGGAATAGGAAAGGAGAAAAAAGAAAAACACCACATGGTATCCCTACAAAAATAGCTCTTTCTCTCACATCATCCTTATTTCCCAGTTTCTTCCCTAGTAGCTGCTTTGATGGATCATTTTGTCTCCCTAATAGCAGCTCCAAATCCCTGGATGCTTTCCATTTATGTTCCGTGGGAGACTATAACAATTTAGCTGAATCCATCTAAAAGATTAGTGCAGGAGCAGAGGAAAGGGAAAAGACAAAAGTCTAAGCTTTACCCAAGAGGGAATCAACTTTACTTTATTTAGACTTTCTTCTGCCTTTAATTTTTTTTAAATCAATGCTTTGTCAATATTAACTATAGCTGCTGCTTGCCTCTTGATTTTTGAAGGAGCCTGGTATAAATGATGCAGTCCCCCAAGCTTGCAGAGGCCTTTCAATCATGCATGAGTGGTGGATAAGTGATGGAAGCTGCTGTGGCCCGCCACTCTCTTTTCCTCCCTGTCTGGTTTCCATTTTAACTGGGGGGAAAAGGATGAGAGAAATTTTCTATCACACCCACCGCTTCATCACAAATATCAAGAGCGGAAAAGAAAGCGAGTGATGTTTTGAACAGTAGTCTCTGCCAACCGCAGTCGATATATTTACAGTCTCGGAGACATATCAGCCAGAGCGGATCATGTGCAATAACTCCAGTCTGTCAATCAGCGGCGCATGGCTAACTCTTTCTTTGTTCGGGGTTTGCATTGCACATTAATAAAAGGCTGATGACATGTTTGATCACACTTTCTCGGCATGACAATTGAACATTTATAACAGCCTCATTACACATTTACACATTTGTCGAACATGACAGTCTGTGTATCAGATTTCAAATTAAAATTCCACAAGATTTACAACTTTTCGCCTTGTAGTTGACAGGCTTGTGGTGTTGGTCCTTTTCAGTAATGTATTGTAAGTGGTTTATTCATATTTTTTTCATGCAACAAAAAAATCTAATCAACGTATCAACACAAAATACAATTAGTAATTGACAATATTAAACTACACATACTATCGCAGTGCATGAATCAGCTCATCAAAAACTTATGCTCAGTATTTAATTCAAACAATCAACGAGTCTATGATCAGCATAGTACAATGGTACATGGTACAATGACCAATACAAAGTCTCTCTAATAATACAAAAATAAAATTGGAATGCATCTCCTGCACTGGTATATTTTCACTTTTTTTTAATTCAGGAAAACCTTATCACAGCCGGGGCAATGTACACAGCCCAGAGGTTAATCCCTCTCTCCCTACAACTACTGCTTATTGTAATAGCTTATACAATCCATGTTTTTCTGCAATGTCCTTTTGAGACCAGATTGCACTTGCCCTCCTCTTCCCAATTTAGATTATTTCTGGCTTTGTTGCATATTCCTTGATTCTCAAAGTCAGGAATGATAAACATAGCCTCCAAGTTCAGGTTTTGTCTGTCAGCATCACAGCATGTTGCATTTTTTTTTTTTTCATCTGGACTGTCGTCTACGCTTGCGTCTCGACCCTGCAGACTTGACCCTTTACAGAGACCTGCTGAGACAACTAAAAGACACCTGAGCGCTGCTGACCCTGCTTACTCACAGAACTGTAAAAATAGTAGAAACCCATGCAAACTGCATCCATACCAAATATGCAGAATTATACATGAACATTTTGTGTAGTATATGTATAGTATCTACATGCCCTGTCAGGGACTTTTCCACCCTGCAGCATAAACATTCTGAAGGAAACATTGAAAACTTGAACACAGGCACAAACATTTTCACAGGCACAGACAAAATTTTATCTAATTGCATCTTCAGACCAAAAACATTGGCATCAGTTATTATTAGCTATTATTTTCCTTTACATAACAGCCTACGGTAAGCCTTCATTAAAATTAGCAAAACGATTACAATTCAATTGACAGCGGAATATGTCTGCATTAAGACAAGACTAACTGCACAACAGCTTATCTTTGATGGTTTCTTATAAAATTTGGTATAGTGCTCTATGATATTTGTGTTTGTATTTTACATCTTTTGAGAGAGTACTGGCAGCAAAGTTTGGACAGTATTTACACAGCCTCACACATTCCCAGAACTACTGCTCTGAACTGTTGTTAGAGAGCTGGTTTTAAGCTTTTTAGCCTGGCTCTCAGCTGGTAACAACCTCATCTGTCCAGGCCAACTCCGCAGTGATGAACTGGAGAGTTGCCGTCGTACATGAACAAGAGTTTTACTTCTATTCTGTGGCAGTAAACACAAGATTACTGCTGCGCTATATCATGAAATTCTACAGACATTTATGGCTGACTAGCAGTAATGTAACCATTTTAATCAGCATGTATTTTCCCGTGGCTAAGACTAACCTACACCCTGGCACTTCAGTTCCTCACACACAGCAGAGCTGCTAACCTGGCTACAACACAGGCACAGGTTACCCACCACTACTCAAACGCAGCTTTTAATCAGCAGCAGGGTCAAAATTGCTGAAATAAATGCTTACCCACAGATGCTCTGCTCCCATAGTGTTAGCTTTCTTACATGCATTTTTAAAAAATAATCTTCACTAAAAGGAGTGTGTCGTCTTGATTGAAACTGCCGGTTGCAGTTTATTTTCTGTGTCTGCGCTTCCCTTGCAGACCACTAGCAGAGTTGGTTTTTTAATGGAGCGCAAAAAGCAATTTTTACAGTTAATATAGGCTAACGTTACCCGAAGTGTAAACAAAATACCTAGGCACAGTATTATTACCTGTGAGAGTAGTGAGTGACAAAACTGCTGTGTCTAATAACAGCTTATCACTCATCCTATTGAGTGCAATCACATAGATTCATAACTTGACCTTGATATCTAGGGTGCAAACAATTAGATGAAAGTATTCTTGCATGTGTCTGTTTACATACTATAAATATTCTGCACCTGCTTCTAGCAAAATGCTCCTCTTTCTTTTTCCCATCTGGGGGGCGTGGAGTGTGAGCAAAAGCTAACATTGTCAGAATCATTGTTTTGAAATATCTTGTCGTCATTGGAGCAACATATATTCATTTAATCAGAATTTTCTTTGGTTCATTTTTGTTTAACATTAATCAATCATTTAGTGAACATGAACAATAAATTAATTTAACATATTTCTAATCTGTGAATCAAACACATGCCCTAATTACATTTTTGAGCATAGGCTTACAATTTAAACAAGTAGTTTGGAGGATTTAGAAAAGAGATGTGTGAAATGTGTCAATGTGGAAAAAAGCTGTTATAAATATTGGTACATCATCATCTCATCCAATTTATGATCTCAGTATTTGACATACCAAACAACTGTTTAGACAGATGTCTTTAACTCTGAAGAGCAAGTGTAAAATGGCACCCAAGAATAACAAGATTATTATAGATCCTTATTTTTTAGAATATTATAGGTCCTTTTAATCTATGAATGAGTTTCTTCTTAGAACTATTAGATTAGGTAAAAATGTGGATCATTCTATCTTTTCAACTAGCCATTTCATTCACGTTTGGCTTCTGTTTGGTTTTGGATGCTGCTATGTGGTTTGTCTTTTTAGTCAAGTAAACCTTGTCTTGATTCAGAATCTCTTTGCACTTAAAATATTCAAATAACACCTGATGCAGGAGCGCAAAAAGGCTCTTTTTTACTTCCGTGAAAACAGCTTTGGGTGTTGAAGAACATCACAGCTTGGCCGTGTGGGTGGATGGAGACACGGGACATTGTCAGGCGTCTCAGATGGAGCATGTTGTGTGGGACACCACGTCGTCATATTATATTATGGACAAGAAAGGAAATGACAGGACAAGATCAGCAGGGAAATCTCTTATGCAAGGGAACATCTTGTACAATGCCAGGAACATTGATGGCATCTGTCCCCAATGGACCGAAATTGCAAAGAGAACGAGGAGGCAGAGCTCATCTTCCTCTGTCCAGGGAATAGATACCAAGTATACTGTAAACACAATGACAGATAACACAGGTCATGAACAGTTCTATCTGCTTGCCTTCAAAATGATCCACAATCTCAGCGGATATGTTCAGTAACTAAGGTGAAGAATTAGAATAATCATCAGCAGCTCTTTAATCATCATAATTTTGCTATTAGTGGGAGATTTAGAGTACTTTGTGTGCCTTTGAGACAGCAAAGCTGTAAATTAGTTTTTACACTTGTTTTGTTTAGTAAATCATTGTACCCTGTGGTTGGACAAAGCAATGGTTTATGGAAACTGTTTTACTGAATATGCAAGGAGTGTTCCCTGTCAAATTACCTCCTCCAGAGACACCCAAGGCAATGTTAGGTGTAAATTATGCATTTAATATTGCCTCTTAAACATCTCAGTATTTTGTGTGTGTGACAAATAACAGAATATTCCACATATAAATGTGTGAATATTGTACATGTAAAATATCCACCATGTATTATATGTCTGGAAACGATGAATGAGTATTTTCAGTTAGTACCTATGTTTTTTTTTAGTCTGCTGTAGCTTCCGCCACCAGTTTTGATGCACCTGAATTGGAAAAATGAAATGGTCACTTACCTCCAGTGGTATCTGGTCATGCAGGTAGTTTTGGTTGTATGAGCCTAGGTTTGAGGTATCCTTACCCACAAATTCTGCTTTCCACCCCAATACAATGAAGGTGAATGGAATTTTGTTTGTGCTGCTGAAAGCACTGAAAATTATATTTGAAAAAAAATCGAAGGCAATGTATCCTTCCAGAAACAATGCTCCGGGCAATTTCTTAGACTATTTCTTCTTTAGAAAGCACTTTCCAATAAAAACTGTTAACAGCAAAGTCTGCGGATTATCCAGAGTAACCAGGGCATTATTTCTGTAAAGAAATGTTGCAGTTGAGCTTTTCAAATGTCATTTTTGATGCTTTGAGCACAACAAACTAAATTCTAAAATACATCTACACTGCAACAGCTATTTATTTTAATTTGGATGAAATGATCCTTTAAAAAAAAGCGTCAAACATAGGCTCTGGATAAATAGCATCATTTACACAAAGTCCTCTTCCTGAGTGCTTCCGGGAATACAAAGCCAAGACAAAAGCCAAGCCAATTTAGATGTTCACTCAGTGCAACAGCACAAACAAAGCAGGAAGCAAGGTTCACAGGGCCAAATCCCTGGTTTGAAGTCCCAGGTCCTTCCCTACAACGTGTGACTGCATTCTCTACTCCCACAACCTCTTCCAAATTAGGCCATCACCGTGGTAACGCAGGGAAACTGCCAAAAGTTGAGGGGATTGTGGGACGCAGCAGGGCCGAGTGATTGAGGTCAATTCAAGAGGTCAGCATGCCATTTTCAGAGCAAAGTTCCTGTTACCTTTGGCAAACAATTTCTCGTCCCTTGGCTACCAATCAAAGTAGTTTGTGAGCCCTTTTGCTTCCCTCAGAAGTATTTGAGGCTCACTCAGTGTTGAGCCCTTAGAATTTGATTAGAGCTAGTGAGCTTGGGATATTGACAGGTCTGTCATATTTTCCCTTGGAAAGCTACTTCCTGTACTTTACAGGTCCGTTTGATACCTCTGAGACCAAGATTCTCTGGGTCCCCTCTTGAAAATGGCAAGATATAAAGACTAAGCATGTTTTCAGCCGGCCGTTAGTTTTTAAGTGGCCCTGTGGGATAGTGACCATATATCTGTGGTTGCAGTTATTAAAAAGCTGGCGACTGGCATTTAGAAATGACATAGGGTCTTGCCACTGGTAGGGCCTTCAGCACCTGGCTAGTTATTTGAGTGTGAGATACACTCTCCTGTCTGACAGCAGAGTGAGTGGGAGCTTGTTGTACAATACTGGAGCAGGAAAAACTTGTTGTAAATATTTCATGGCAATAGGTCAACAGGATGTTAATGTTGTTTTTCTTTTGTGCTGTGGCCCCCTGGTAAGGTTAGTCAGTGACAGATTAAATGCACTACATACAGTCACTTATGTCATGATGTACACCAGTAGTTGCCACATATTAAATTCCGATAGGACCTCAGTGTGCCGGTTGGTTTGAGTGATATAACAGACCCGACGGAACTGTAGAAACGCATACAGCATGTCATAGAGCTTCTACTGTACAACACTTTATTAAACATTTACTAAAGTATGCAAATGCGTATTATGAAGCCCCCAGATATGACATTCTGATGAGAGCTTTGTGTTCTGGTTGGTGTGAATATTGTGACAGACCCAAAGGAACTCTAGAACCACGCAGAGCATGTCATCGCTGCGATACTTTATTAAAAATGTACTTATGTATGCAAATAAGTATTATCAAGGCCCCACATTTCCAAATCTGATATTAGTTTTTCATTCTATCTTATCATGTTTTTGTAATTTTAATTTAGGCTTGTTTGCATGTGTGGTAATGCTGGGCTCAGCCACTTGACCATATTTCTGTTACATGTGAAGCACTTTGTGAATTAATTTGATTGTGACCTTTTGATTATTTGAGTGTGATTGTGAAATGAGGGTGGAGGGTTGTGGTGACGAGAAGCGAGTAAAGGGAGATGAATAAAAAAACAAACGCTTCATAGAAGGAAACAAGCTTTCAATGTCCGACCAAACCTTTTAATTTTCCGCTTCATTAAGAGCTGCAGTGCTGGTGCTGTGAGCCCAAGGCCAGAGGCCGCTTGAGGCAGAGGCAGACCCTTTAATAGCCTGTTTACAACCAGACTTGGGCAGCGTAGGGAGCAAATGGAAGGACTGAGCTTGTTAACAATTTAATGGCTGCAGTGACTGATTTTAAGGATTTGCAAACTCGCAAAGGTCATATTTGTTAGATTCTTCACTGGGCAAGACTTAAAGCCACATTCACTGAGGTTTATGATCCACAATGATCATTTTCAGGGATGGGTGGTTGTAATGAACCATAATTGGAAACTGCTTCACTCCTTTGTGGCCACTTGATAGGTCAGAAATTAGTGTTCAGTACAGCAAACAAAAACAAGTGTGGTGCCAATGTTGTACATTACTGTCAAAAGGAATCAATTTGTGCATGTAGGCCTACTAGAATGAAAACACATACAAACATGCAACAAATGTTCATGAATAACTTCAATTTAACACTCTGATTTCAAACGCTTATCAATGTCAAGATATTTATCATTGCAGATTTATGGAACCAAGAACAACCTGAAAAGACCCAGAATGGCAGCTGATAGTTATGGCACAGTCTTTACGGCATCAATTGAGTGGAGCTATGAATAATGCAGGTATAATACTACCTCATTGCCTTTCAACTCACAAACCAGAGCTGATAGTAAAAAATGTCAGTTGACTCAAAATAATGAATTAGGATCTTGTCAGTTCCATTTGAAGGAAAAGCCTGACCTTTTTAATTTAGATTGTGGATGTAAAGAGATTCTTTTTTTTTTTTTTTTAAGGCAAATTGAGGGAACGCGGCATACATCGGGTATCCCTGATTTCTTCAATCCGGCTTCCTTATCTCTCGTCCTTTTTTTTGTATTCTGCAGAAAAGGAATAGAGATGGTGACATTATGATTCAAGAGTAGTCAGTGCTTTAGCACCTTAGTGACTTTTGACAGCTCTTTCTTTCTCCCTCTGCCTTCTTTTTTCTCACGTTCAGCTAGACTCTGTCAGACCATGTCATACATGCAAGGTTACACGTTGTCTGGACAAGGACTGAGGGCATACAAAGTCAATGGACCTTGACTGAAACAAGTGTGAAGTTGCAACAGAATGGGAAAAGCAGAGCTGCCGAGTGTGGCCAAGGCTGCCGCTGCTGTGATGTGAATTTATGTCCAGCGAATGTGTGGGCTGAACCTGCAGACTATAAACAAAGGTGGAAGACCCGCTGAGTACTAATATGCTCCAACATCAGATTACATACCTGACCCTGGGCTCAACCAGTAAAAGTGTTTGAAGGGTGGATACACATGCTGCATTACCCTACCAGCAACTGCATCGCCTTCTTTGTCATTTCTGTCCTATTCTTTTTATGTTACTCTCATCAGCTTCTGTATCATGAATTTAAAAGGCCAGCTGCAAACATAGCTCTCAGATGACCTGGAAGGAGGACAGGTCACCTACAAAATCATGCTCGTGGCCTTTTTGTGATGTGCTGTTGCTTGCTCGTTTTGTTGCTTCCGACTGGCTGCATGCCTCCGCCAACGCAATTCGGCATTGAAAGTCCTTCCAAGTGACTGGCCATGACAGGCTTTCCCTGGGCTCTTTCTGCTGCCTGGGGGTGACCCTAATACCCTCTCATACCTTCATGTGGAACAGAGGGCACATGGCAAGGGCGAGCGTGTTGGCCGCTGGTGGGGATTCTCAACTGTGGATTGTAGTAGGAGTTCGTGAAAGGGATGGAAGGGATGAAGCATGACAAGACTAGAAAATCTATCAATTTAGGGTTAAAGCTTGGAGCAAAATGGGATATGGGGAACATATGGGAGAGTTTACAGAGTAACAATGTAGAAAATGTTCAAGAGATGCTGCCTAGGAAATAGAAATCATGGGATTGTCAGAGAGACGGTGATGCATTGTGAACTAGGGAAGTGGTGAAGCAGGGCTGCAGAGATATGAAGCAGCTGTACCCTTGGCCTTGGCCCTTGAACCTATCATGCACCGGTGCTCTGTCTGTCTGTCTGCTGGTCTTTCTGCCTCCTTTTTGGCTTCCTCTGAGGCTGAGGAGTCCCAGAGGAAAGAAATCCTGACCTCCCCCAGCTGGCTTGCCTTTCGATGGCCTACCATCAACATCCCCATGCACAGCAGCATTGCCATCTGGAGCATTCTCACTCCCACTCTCTTTATTGTTTTCTCTTGTGTGCTCAAAAAGATACTGTCTCTTTCTTTATTGCGCAAACACACAAGTGCACAATGGTGTACACAATGCGTTAGATGCTCAGTCTAAACCACAGCGGACAGCAGGTTTTCACTGATGCACCCCCAAACAACTGGAAGGCAGACTCATTTGTTTTTGTCTGGAGATGAAAGCCCCACATGTGATTGTATAGTCTGTCCACAGGACAGTACATATTAATAATGGATATTTATTCTGTTTGATATTCTTTTCATGCCCTCAAAGAGACCATCAGACAGTGGAATCATGTCTGTAGTTGGCTGGGAGGACAACGGCCTTTTACAGGTCAACAGACATTTATTTTGGTTTCAGCTGTGCCAAGAAAATAAAGGTAGATGTAAATAAAACACAACCATCCTCCTGTCTCTTGTAGGACATCGCTACACATTTATATTAGCATAGTAAAGGCCAGTGTTGCTGCTTTTCATAATTCCCCCCCGTCTCTGTGCTGTGACTCACTCCTGTTAAGTAGATTTGGACATGCATTTATGCTATAGGGCATTTGCATTCAGTCCAAGGTGAGCCCCTGTCTTTGTCATGTTTTGACATTCAATTTAGTGTTCTGGATTTTCACATTATGCTTACCTTGTCTTATAAAGTGACACTGCCTTAGCTCAGAAAAAGATTCAATGCGTAATACCTTACTTACCCGATTGACTGATATCGCTTCCATTAGCGAGAAACCCATATGAAAGCAGTGTTTAATCCACTCGTTCTTACCTATTGGTTGCTTCATACAGCTTGCTGCATTGTATATTGACTGCATGATTGAAATTCCAATAATTGCCAATCCCTCAGTGTCAGATCCAATGTTCAGCCAGGAACAATCACTTGAACACAGCGATGGCTGCATGACTAGTATGCTAGCCATTGTTGTGCTAGGATTTCATCAGGATTCAATAGCCTGTATCTCCAGTGTGTGAGCGATGGTGGGACGCGATAGGAGGGACAAGTGGAGGAAAGAATAATTACTGGGCCTATTTCCTCCCCAAGTCATTCACGCACCGGCAGGCCCAACAAAAAGGACTCTCCCCCTGCATTGTTATTATGAAATGAAAAATGGGCAGCAGATCAGTACAGTGACAGGCCGTTTGGTGTATTTACCTGTCATTTGTCTCTTTTTGGACAGGAGTGGACACTGTGCAGTTTGAGGCAGTGCACGCCCACTGATGATATCAGTTTCTGAGCCCCTGCTTTGTGTTGTAGATGGATGGTGCTGCACTGTAAGTGTTGGGTGTAATCTAGCCGCATGCTGGTTGTCGGACACGGAGAGGAACACAGTGTATTTCAGATGTAATACGTTTGAAAGCAGGCCTAATTAAAAAGCGAACAGGCACTTGGCAGGCATTGATTGTTTGTGTACCTGCACATTGAGGATAAGGACGAGACCATTCAACTGCAAGGATACTCTGTATTAATTAGTGGCTTGAAGCAAAGGCCACATTTGAACATGGAGAAAATGAATTGGCATGTATTGTCACTTCTTCTCCTGCACTTATGTCACTGGATCAGGTGGACCCCTGCACGTCTGCTGATATTGGCTGTAAATAATGATTGAATCTTTAGAGGAAGGTACACTGAGCACGCACATCAATACACCTCCACTAAACACAAACTCTTTTATTAGCTATAAAAATGGTCAAGTTAAGCCATTTCCAATTTTTGTGTTTACTGGATCAATTTGCACCAGCTGTCAGGCGTATGAGGACTAATGGAGGTGTCATGCTGAGTTTATTCATGAGCTTAGAATTATATGATTCTATCTGCCTTCAGGATAGTTCTGAGTTATTGAGCTTAAAAGTTTTCAACATCCATCGACTTAAATGGTGATTACACACTCAAAAATCATTCCTTTCATAAAATAACACCACAGTGACATTAATTGGTATTCATTGACTTGGCTGATGTGAATGACTCAACTTGGACAAAAAAGTGAGACAGAGCCTTAAAATTCCAAGGACACTGAATCAATCACGAGTTGCCAGTAAACTTTGTGTAAACAGTAAAAATCATCTGATTACTGTCAACACTCTTTACTCTGGGAAAGACTCAGACAAACTTGTTCATTTCCATTTTCATATATCACTTATAGTTCTCTCTGCATCTTTTTATGTCTCACATTATTTACTGCCCCCAACGGCTTTTGGACATTTTGAACTCAAAGAAAATATGTTAAAAATACAAAAATTCATGTCCTATCTGTCAGTTTAAAACGTTCACATTTGCTTATCGTCACATTAAAGGTGCCTTCACTTTGGGAACCCACCGAGAGACCTTTGAAAGAAAAAAAGTCTCATGTTTCAGTTTCTGAGTAAGAAACAGGCAACCTTTAAGAGCTCCTGTACAACATTTTGTCAGAAAGACAGTGATGTGTACAATTCAGCCACAATATAAGTCAGTCAAATGGTTGTAGTAACTTTTGAATAATGAACTGTCAATCCATTACAATCAATCTGCACCAAATCGACTTTAACAGTAGACTGCAGATTTGACTGCAGCTGGACACATCCTTTGGTTTTAGGCACTGTGTTATCTGCAGGATCAGTGTGGCTGTCAACACACTAGTGAATGCTGCTACACCAGCAAGACAATGTTGTCTTTGACGGTCTCAGAGGTAAGTCCACCTTGAGAAGAAAACTGCATAGATTAAATTAAACATACATATTGTGTGTCTACATTTTTATTCTGCAGCGTTGAAGTGTTATGTCTCACCCTCTAACATCTTTGCTAGCCACCATCACCCCTGAGTTTCTCACTGACTGACTGGTTAGAGGCCTGGATGTTAAAGCCTAGGGCCATTTAAGATTGCTGATCAGACACGCGAGGAGCTGATCTCTACATACACCGTAACCTGGATCAGTCTGCAAAAGGTTTGCTGTCAGAAGTAAATTCACAGCGATCAATCCGTCGCTACACTCAGAATGACACACTGCCGGTATTTTCTGGCATTGGCAGGGATGCTGGAAATGAAAGTCAATTTGCCCCAGCAATTTGCAGAAACAGATCACGCCAGTCAACCAACACGGTGTTGACTTTGATGGCACCAATCACAGCAGCAAAGAGACACATGCTATGAACTCACTCCTACGAACTCTGTGGTTGGTGCTTTCAGGTTTTCCCTCTCTCTCCCCTTTACCTCCTCTGTCAATACTCTCCCTCCACGCATCACTGGCATGCTCTCCTACACTCAGCCCCTAGAAAAACACAATCATTAAAAAATAAATACATAATGCCGATAGCAGTGAAGCAGGTGGGAGGGGTAGCGGTGTGAGCCCTCAGACTGACTCAGACTGACTCATACTTCTGCCCACTGACTGAATGCATTTACTCAAAACCACCGCCGACTTTATGGATTCCAGGCATTGATTTTCTTATTTTAAAACTTAATGAACTGTAAAGAAAAAAAGAAATAATTCCTCTCAACTAGTGGACTGCTTTTCCTTTGTGGCTGACATTAATAAGTTAGTTTGCCATGCATAATTGAAGCTTTATGATTTCATTAATGGATTGGGTGGCTTCACAGAATGCTGTAGTCATGATATACAGTAAACGCCCAGTCATCTACATTCACTCTCCAATACTTTCCAAACACACATACAAGCTCTTACAACAAGTGAAATCAGCCTTATAATTATGTTATTCTCAACTGACTATTAGCTCACTAATTGGCAAAAATTAAGAATATTTTTATTTCTTGCCTCTACACCTGCTGTGGAAAATGTTAAAGACAGCTCAAAAGTTTAATTTCAAAAATTGTAATGTAAACATTTGCAGTTCCATAATAGCAGGCTCCTGATGAAGATCATGTGGTATGATCGAAAGCTCCAGAAAAGCTCCTTAATGGACCATGAGGGGAGACTGTTTTGTCAATTGCTGTTTACAAGGTCAAGAATGAACTTTGAAACTCAGGAAAAAAAGAAAATAATTGTAATAGTATTGGTTTGGTGATGTATGCATTGTATTATATTATATTATATTATATATTAAATTAGAATAAGTAGGTAGGAAGAGGATTATAATATGGGTTCTGCCTGTATGTTAATTTCCTTGCAACTGACTCAAAACGTTAATATTGTAGTGAATTTGAAAGGAGAATTGAGGGGTTTACTCTTAACCTATGAAGGCGCCTTATCTGACTGAGTGATGTGGGAAGTAACAAGTAAACATGATTATTACAGATGTTAGGCACTAGTTGTTTGGCACAAGTTGTTCATATAATTAATTCATTAATAGATAAATAGTGGGTTTGCTGCCGTGGTTTGAACTTAACATCCTATTTGGAGATTCACTTTACAAGCCAAATTTAATCAGGAAGAAACTCGATGTTAACCCCTCTCTAGAAACTGTCTGCTTTAATGATTTTATTTGTGATGTGCTAGAATTAGATTGAAAGTAAGCACCCCTTTAGTCATATTACAGTATTTATTGTACTTCCATTTTGTGCATTGTGAAGGAACCAAGGCGAGTGATTGTATCTTTTTCATTGTCAGACGTCTTATTGAAGAAAAGTGGGCTAACAGTTGTTTGTATCCCTGAACATTTTATCTAAGCGTGTATTTTTTCTCTGAAGTTTCTCTCTGTGAATATCTTGTCGTGGCCTCAGCTAGTCCTAATTATTGTATTCTGAACTGTGCAGCATAGACAGCCCACAGGTTCACTTCTGGTGTTTATGCAGGGCCTTCTAAATGATTTTGTTCTGCTTGGCTGCACACTTTAATGAAAGTGTAAATGCTTTTGGAATGGTGGAATCAGCTGAGTTGGGCGGATTAGCACTTCCTTTTTCCACAGCCTTGATGTTTAATTACCACAAGTTTGTTGTTTTCTTATTCATCTGTTACTTTTTCTTTTCAACTTTTAGACAGCTCACATTTAGCCCAGGGCCTGAGTAATTGGTGTATTTGGGAGGGGTGCAGGAAAACGCGGAGGAACAGTCTGTCTGGCTTCTGACTGCCAGACAGAAAACGTGTAAAGGTAGTCTGGGGGCAGCCAATCGTTTTACTGTAACTGCCACGCTTTCCACACAGACACCTCTGCAAAACACAGCAGAGCAGATATTTATATTCAGATTTTTAATTTCTCTGTCTCCTTGTCTCTGCTCTCTCACCCTCACTCCCGTCCTACCCATCATGCATCCTTTTTCAGCTCACCCAAACACACACATCCACCCACCCACCCATACACACCCCCTCTCCTTTTCTCTCTGCTTTTCTCCTGCGACACCAGGTTCTGGATTATCATTACAACCAGCCGGTAGAGTATGTTTAGGTCATTGGTTGGCTTTGACCTGTATTTAGCATTTAAATCAGGCTAGGCTTGGCTGTGATCTCATTACCAGGCCACCTGACTGCATTTGATGTAAAGCCTGGGCATTAATAAAGATCCCTCAAGGGTTGAGGGAGGGAAAGATGAGGCTTGTCCTGCAGCCCAGGTAATTTACTGCAGCAGAACAAGATGGAGAGACTGTGTTATTATAGACTTGATCGCTTGGCAGGCCGGCTTGTAATTGATCTGCGCTCTGCAGAAGTGCTCGGTGGTGATGGAGGGTGTGGTTGTGGAAGAAGAATTCGATGCAGAATGTAATGCATAGTGTATAACAGTGAGCCAGATCCATAGATTGAAAACCGAGAGGGCAGGCAGAAGAGGGTTAGACAAGTGAATATTGATTTAAAAAATACTCCCTGTGACATACATTTAGCAAATTATATGAGGGAGAAGGTTTTTTAGAGTTTGGCTCCTGCTCATCAAAAGCGTCGCTGTGATAGAAATACCGAATTCAGATTCATTTGGAGGAAAGCCGTACCGCAGTAGACTGAAATGTCCTAAATATCAAAACAATTTGTGTTCAACATTTATCTCTTCACCTTTTCCTGAAATGTCAAAGGTCACTCCCATATGAAGATGAACATTGTAAATTGATTGAAAATCATCCTTTAGCCTCACCAAGAGTGGTGACTTTATATTTCACTGTTAAAAAGGCACAAGTCATTATAAAACATAAAAAAAGATGCCAATTATGGTAAAGTATATTTCATAATAAGTGTTATAGCTAGCTAATAAAATCTCATTATGTTCTTTTCATTAAAACCTAAAGCTGTCATCCGTTGTTTAAAACCTGGTCATGAATCAGGTTTCATTGTTTTGATAGCTGTTAGTGCATGTGTTCAGGCCCTCGTCAGTGAAATACAATCCAGGTCACCTCTGTCTCAGTGACTATTTGTTGGGCTCAATTCTACTGTTACCACGCTGATGAGACATGAAAACAAAGTCATTTAGATGAAGAGATGGATACAGACAAACGTAAGATGATACACTTTTTTCACACATTTCTGTGGCTCTTTCTATTTAACCACTGTGCATACACACAACACTGTAACCTATTTTTGTCATTCTCGTCAGGAAAATGTGAAATGAGCTGATTCCAAAACATCTACTCCATCCCTCAACACACCAGGGTAATACATCTTGCTCAACAACAGCACAGATGAATACAAATCCCGAAGGGCTCTCTATAAAATTGCATATCCTGACCGTAGTGTCTCTCATGCACAATGTAATGCCTTTTGCTTTGTGCATTTGAAGCATTATCTTTACAAGAGACGAAGGAAGCAAATGAATCCTCCCTCAACATTTACCAAAACATTGTCTATCATCTTCATTGAAGAAGGTAGAAATCTCCAAAGCCTGCAGTTGATTTCAGAGCGGTGGCACGGCCTGAGTGCAAATCTGGCCAGACAGTCCTTTCTCTCAGCATCTGCAACAAGGAGCTATTGATCGCTGTGCTCGAGGGAATCACATCTGCAACCAATAGAAAATCTTCTAGAGGCTCATCTGAGCTACTCTAAATAATTTTGCTGTCTTCATCATGGTTGCTTACAGCAGGGTCCTTCAGGGAGCCCAGAATCAATCGGACACTGTGGAGGTCTCCTTATTATCTGCCAGTAAAGGGTCTAAGAGTTATTTCTGGTACAGTGGAATACAATGAAGTAATTTAATATCTCGGGGGAAGATGGGTGTAAAGAAAACCACAGTTTGTGATAAAAAATAATGCTCCACCAAATCAGAAGAAAGTTAGACTTTGAAGTCTGCGAGCTGTGGCACCATGCTGCAATGTGGAAACTTCCTGCGTGAATCACAGTATGCGGACAGAACAAGTAGCAGCAACAGCATTTGGAGTTAGCCGTGGTGTGGCAGTGGCAGCAATGTCACTTTGTGTTTGTCAGCACAGACGAAAAATGCTTTTGGAAATAAATAGAGATGTCTTTTCACATCAAGTACGGCTTTAGCCCTAAATTCAATCCACCCCTCTGCACCACCACCACCCTCTCTTACGTCCTTTCGGCCCACTGGTCCTGCTGAATGTCTGGTGAGGGTGCAAGCAAGGGTGACATCTAGGTCACTATGAGTGACTCAGACCTATCGCAGGAACACGGGGAGTTTGGGAGTAGGAGGTGAAAACACTCGGAACATGCACGCACGAACACAGACGCACACAGCCTCCATCGCCATTTTCTGTCCTTTTCTGAACATTAGGCATGAATGTTCTGTGACTAAGGATGCAACAGAGCGAGGACACGTACTGTAATGTAGACGCTCTGCTCTGAATCTATTAGCTTCATACTGTACCCAGATCTGAGGCTGTTGCAGAGAAAACAAACAATTTATTTCATCTTTATTTTTATTACGAAGGCGGCAGCTTTTTACAGATTAAATTCAAAACCCCATGGTCTTCCATTATTGTCTGTGTTGAGTTAAATTGCCAGTGAATCTCAGAAGTTACTGTAAGAACAATATTTTGCCTTATTGTTGCAGAAATTCATTAGTGATGGGTTTTCTGTTCATCAGCTCTCCTTCTCAGATTGATTATTCTATGACACTCTCCATTAAAGCCCCATTAGCTTCCATTATGCCAGGCTATTTTCATTGCCAACAATAACACCCAACCAGAATGCAATCGGAAAAGAGCACAGGATACAAGCGCAGTTTGACAGTTACAGAATTGTTCATCATTAGCTGACATTGTCTACGAGACACTGGAATATGTCATTCACTAAAGGGCCACGGTACGTCCTTCCCAGTCGAATGGCTTTACATGACAGAGGACATTCCTCTCACATTCCTACAGGGTTCTCTATCAGCACTGTCAATAGGGGGAGGGGAGCAAAGGAGGACTCGCTAATGACAAAAGACGCGATTCATTTAGTTTAAGTGCAAAACATCCATCCTGAATATCCTCTTCTGCTCCGAGGCTTTGATTAAGAGATTCAGTAAAATCGCTTTAAAAGGAGAGTGTCAAGAGGAGAAATATAGGCTGTTTCCCCAGTGCCTGCAATCCTTCTCCCTCTCATTCTCCAGCTGTATGATAGATTAGCAAAAGGTGGATGGATGGTCATTACTTGAAGCAAAAAGAAAAGATTGAAATAGTTTCTTTCTGAAGTTGCCAAAGTTACTAATGATTGGGTAAACCTACGTATTAGCTGTGAAAAAGACCACAACTCATACACTGTCTTCGTGAATAATTAAATCAGAAAATTGCCATCATATCCAAGAGATTGGTCATTATTTTCGCGTGTGAAAACACTTTATGCTTTTGAGAGGTACTTGTTTTTCTCTCTTGTTTATTTTCAGGTTTTTCCATTTAATCCTCTACAAACACCCAAATAAGAATTTATGGGTATCTGTCTCAGTGTTACATTATGGTCATGGAATCTGGATGTTGGAGCTTTCTTTCGCTTCATATTTCACTATCACAGCCACTGTATTGTGTTTTTTTCTCCAGAAGGCATTATGATTACCGACAACAATAAGAATAATAGCTCAGAATGTCTAAAATATCATCAGCATTGTTTATGCTGCATCATAATTACTGCACTATAGAGAAAATACGCTGTACTGTATATCTTCGCTGTATATTCCTAAAATACAGATATAAGATGACCATATGCTTCTACTGTATGTTGCTGCTTTAGTGTTGGTGAATTTACCACCACTAAAGTAAGTGTGTTTGCAGTCAATCTACTTCATTCAAAATGTTTAACGTAACTGTTACAGCTGTAATTCTCAGTCATTTTTACACAGATTAGATGTGAGGACCTGTTTATGGAAAACAGTTTATATTAAATGGAATAAAGCGCCATGAATTAGCTTGCATGAGAGGGTGTCACAGTGTGTCGGTATGTGTGAATGACGCTCAAGTCTGCACCAAGTTTGTAATTAATAAATAACCAGAGCATTACCTGTGTGACTGGTGAATAAAACAGTCATAACCACAGGTTTCAGGCTGAATAAGACATCACATGTGTGTGTACTGTGGATTGCTTGGCATTTATGTCCATGCATTTGAAGGTTTTATGGGAGCGTTGAGTGCCATTGAGTCAGCCCCTGCAGTATGTAATTGTACTGCAAGTATCAGTGTTTAATATGCATTTAACATATATATTTCAGGAGAATAAATGGGGAATAACAATGTGCAAGTAATTACATGGTGGGTGTCTCCCTCCCAGCATCTGTCATTCCAATCACTGTGTTGAATATCATCGTGTCTGTTCCGTTTCTCACCCTGAGCAGAGACTGAGAATTTTAATTTGCATTGTGTCCTGGCCCGGGCGCTCGCGTTCACAGACAGTCTCCAAATTCCAATTTTATTGGCTTATTGTCAAAGGGATATTCAGGAAATGTACATAGAAATCAGAGGCATGAGTCCCCTTATGATCAAGCATTAATAACTTTCTGAATGAATGTCTTGGTGTAAATGGCAGCAAGGCACCCAGGGAAATGGACTCAGTATAGATATTGACATTGTGATCAATGGAAAATGACAGAGCAAAGATGACAAGGGGAGCAGCTAGAATAGTGAACTGTGGGAATGTACGGGGAAATTCTCATCACTGCTCACATCCATTGTGGACACAACCACCGTCGTGTGTCACTCTGGTGTCTGAACTCACTAATATTCAAAGATGATTGCAGCTAGGCCTAGGGATGGGAATCGAGAATCAGTTCCAGTTGAGAGCCGGTTCCAAATCATCCGATCCATCGCAATTGTATGCCTCGGAGCTTATCAGTTCCTTTTATCGATGCCGGCATGTTTTTTCTGACAGTTGCGCGTTGCAAAATTTTAACGTCAAACTCATGTGCCTACGCTGCTGGAAACTTGCAACAAGGAGTCATGGCGGAGAGGAGGAAACTGTCCAATGCGTGGCTTCATTTCATGAAGAAAGATGACAGCAGTGCTAGTTGTAATGTCTGTAAAATTGTCATTTCAAGTAAGGGTGGAAACACCAGCAATATGCTCAAACATCTTTCTAAGCAACATGGGCTTAGATTCCAGGAATGCCATGTATTTGACAGTGCCACTGCTTCCTAACCGAGCAGCACGTCCGTTACCGAGGGTACATATCCTGTTATAGTAACATTTGCGCCACGCAGACAGGCTTAGCAGATTATTTTTCTTTGATTAAGAAAACCTAAATGAAAACGAACGCTGTAGAAATATTCTCTCATTTCATCCATTTTAGATGATGACGGACAGACTGTTGCTAGCTAGCGTTAGCTCTCAGGCTACAGCCAGCTCGACTCGCCCATGAGCTCCCCTGTTGACGCTGAAAACCTGTGTAGGCCTACTTTTTTTCCACACAGAAAATTGATCATGAATCAATAAGGGAACTGATAAAGAATTGGACTGATAAGCAGAATCGATAATGGCATTGGTATCAATGAAATCCTATCAATTCCCATCCCCAGCTAGGCCACTCTGCAAGTAGCTTCAGAGTAGCAGGGGAACATTCTGCATTCTACAAAATTTGTCTACACACAAAATGTAAGCCAGCATTAAGATTTCCATTTACTTTTACAGAGGTTTAAGTGGAGACTATACATATTTGATTAGTGTTCTGTGATGATGTAAATTCTTTTATGCACCATTAAAACCATAAAGTGTTCCTTTAACAAATAGGCGCATCATGAATCTCTGATGCACGCGCAGTACTTAAACTAATTGTGTTTCTCTGTGGTGAATAATAGCAAAAAGCCATTTATATGAGGAGTGTGTTCATGGTACTGCTGAGCGCACATGCGGGTTGGGGACTAGGGATGACAAACGATGCAGCGTTGTGAATTTATTGATATGTGATACTGACTTCAGCACTTCAGCACTCATTGCTACATGGATAAACTTCAGTGCATTGCTCATGATTGTAAACAGGCTTTGATTTGCAGGGCATTGCTCTGGATGGTGAAATGACTATAACCAATTTCTCTCTCAGACTTTTTGATATTGATGTTCCACATGCACTGCTCCCCCTTTTGAAAATAATTGATTACTGCTGGCTACAATGTGCGTGCACATTGTTTAGCAGTGCAAGCCTTTTATTTAGGTCAGTGTTGTGAAATGCTATTTCACAGTTTTATTATGGCGATTACCTCCATACATCTTAACGCACACTAATCATGGTCTAACGTCATCCAACTAATATCCTAAGCATCTTGGTGGCAGTATTATTCCGCAACATCAGCAAATTAATGCTTATGGAAATTTATGAATTGAAAATTAAGATTTTTCATGGAGTCTTCCTGTTGGGGTATATTGCCGTGAAAGATTAATGTTTGGAGTTTAAAGTACATCAATCTTTCACACAGCTGAACCGGGTCAAACTGTTCTGAAACCCTAGGGCTCAAGTTGCATATCAGTGATGTTTTTCAACTACAGAGTATTAACGTATTTCATCAGGGCAATTTTGCTAATGATGATAAACATGACAATTATGAAAATAATAAGGGGAGGTGTTTGTGATTATGTCCTATCAATAGATGCTTATACACAGTTCATAGAATTGCGCATTATGTAAATGCCATGTGGTATGAGTGATGCATAAGATAAGTTACAACAAACTTTTTTTAAAAATTAGTTCTCAAAACCAAGATGTGACTGTGCAAAACTCTGATATTCAACAACTATATCACAGAGCCCGCTGGCATCTCTATTAGCATCCGCTCAGCAGGCCCATTGGAGGCCTGGCACTCAGTGCCACTTCTTCTAGTGCAGAGGAAGAGATGCCAAGCTGACTTAATTACACCACAACTGGCTGCTGAATCCACTTCTTCTCTTTCATTTCCATCCACTTGAATCTATGCCTCCTCCTCAATTCAGCCGGTTTTCTGTTTTAAAGCTACATTAAGTGATATTATTGATGTTAACATTATATCAAATTACTCCCTATAGTGTGAAAAGCTTACCATTTTTGCTGATTCCACTGAGAATCAAGAGTTAAGTCTGCATCTCTATGCAGCTTTCAGCTCATGGTTATGAGCCCATGCATACGTCACTGATCACAACACAACAGTCATATTGACCTTATCTATTTCAGCAACAAGGAAGTGCTCTGACTCTGTTATTTTGTCTCTTCACTTCCTGTCTACACCGGAAGTGGGAATGTGTTGCATTACGTAGATTGGCATCTGCTACTTGTGACCACCTTGAGCCTACATTCGAGCAAATATCTAACCAGTTTCATAATATAACGTACAGAGTGAAGGGAGAAAATGAGACTGTCTTCTACAGCAGTCTGACTAACAACATCCGCTATTTACATAACAATTTTAATTAGATCAGTTCTCCACCCACGCACCGCTTGGATCAGCTGGTGATCTTACGGTTATAATTGTCATGGTGACTGGTCGATGTGTTGGTACTTGTGTTTTATTATAGTATGTGTTTATAACAATATGATATCATAACAACACAAGTTGTCTGATTGTGGGGGTTGAAAACATTGTGCCAATACAGTATTTCTCCATCCAAAACACAGTGTCACAGCTTATTATTTTGTAACAATCTAATTTTTCTAAATTATATTACATACAAAGATGTATTTTAATGTTGATAAATCCGATTACAGATCAACAAAGTAAAAATAATCTGGTTTAATGATTGTTTGTGACAAATGCAAATAATGTTAATAACTTAATAAACTGCATCACCATACTAATAAGTTAAGCATCAGAGCTCTTGAAAATTTTCACCATAGAAACAGCTACTACAACACACGCCGAATGTAACTTTGCGCAGAAGAGTGTCTTTTTAATCTGATATGTGTGGTGGATGTGGGCTTGTCAGGTCTTATGACATCCTCAAAAATGTGGACGTGTGTTCTCAACTTTGAGAAATGTATAGCAGGCTTTGTGAACCGATCAGGACAGCGACTTTTTACTTGTATTTAATATAGCCAGCCGTTTACTATGGGCGGTTAATACGTCACAATTGCATTCTACCATAAACTAAACATCTAACGTAACAACATTCATATACATGTAAAAGGAGACACATGACACATTAGTCACACTAACAGAAAGTGACACCTACAGTAATGATCACATTCATAATAGAGGGTAACACAATAAAACGATGCAAAGTGCACTTAAACACACTCACACTGTACTCAATGGTTTGAGCGGTGGGATTATGACATGTATTAGTGTGAAGTGTCCCTTGCTTTGATGGATTGAGGTTAAAATATGTGTGTATTTATTTTCAGAATACATTACTAATGAACATGAAAAACAGGCACACATAGAGGTATGACATACTCATACCTGTACAGATCCAAAAGCCCACACCTGATACTTGGAGTTTAAATAGTACAACATTTGGTAGCCAGATGTACCCAAAAAGACAAGTACACCTTAAGTACAGCTTAAATGTTTTTTATTTAACATAATTTCAGTCTACTGCTTCTGAGTACATACAGTGCAAAGTGTACTGACACTAAGTATATTAAAATATTCTTGAGGTTGTGGGAACCTTTTTAAAGGATAAGTGTATTACAACTTAGGTGCTATTTTCATAGGTTTGGCCATAATTTTTATCAGTCACCATTACTTTTGGTGAGATAATAATGTACTCATCAAAGTAATTGCTGAGATGTTGGAACATGCTGACATTGCTCCAACAAAGTCAAACGGGGCAAGAAACACAAGCAGTCAGATGATCAGACAGGTCTTAAATAATCAAACAGATGATTAAAAACTACTTTATTTCCCAAAAAGGGAAAACCCCAAAGTGAGCACTGTTATCAAGGGACAGTTTGGGTAATAATTTAACCATTTGCTTTTGTTTTCTCTCCCAGATAAATGTGGCTAATCTGGTGGTTTGTGTAAAACCTGTATCGTCTGACTGCCTGCGTTTCTTGCCCCATCAGACTTTGTTTAAACAATGCTGACATGTTTCCAGATTTCAGCAATTTAGTCTGAGTAAAATGTTATTACCACTGACAGGAATGGTGGCCAAAACTACAAAAATAAGACCCAAGTTGTAACCAGAATTACCCTTCTAGCAGCTGTAGATATTGCTTATTGGGTATGGTTGATTATGTAGAAACAGGCAGAGATAGAGACGGCGAGCAGTCACATGGGAAAGTAGTGTGTGTGTGTGTGTGTGTGTGTGTGTGTGTGTGTGTGTGTGTGTGTGTGTGTGTGTGCACGCACAACTGTGTGTTGTTGGTATGTTGTGTCAATGACTGAGTGAGTTAGCTTCACTAAGAACAGTTAACACGCTCAGCTGAACCCTAAATGCACTTAGGGCCATGATAAGCAACGTCATGGGCCATTTACTTCATATGCAGAAAATGAAATCTACATTTAAATCCGACAAGTTAAAAGGTAGCAGTAATCCGACTTGCGTGTCTATGTAATTGAACAACAGACAGTAGCACATCTGCTTGCAGAGATATCACATGATTCCCATATTTACATTTGTTATCCTTTGCCTTGCACTATAGAATTAATAGGGAAAATTAGGATCCTGCCCGAGGCAGTAAACAAAGAATTAGATATCAGAGCAGCACAGGGCTTCAGTTAAATGTTGTCAAACCTCTTCTGAGAACACATGTGATACAAATTCAATTCGCTTCATCTTGACACTCTTTGAAGACTGTGTGATGTCAAGGTACTATCAATTTAGATATCATAATTTAGTATTATTTATTATATTATTATTATGATTTATTTTAATATTTTGTGAAGGAAGAACTCTAATGAATCCAAGATGTTATTTTTCTTGCTAAAACAGTGACCCTACTCCAGACAGATCCTCATGTCATTTTAAAGGAGTCGGTTTAAAAGCCGTAACATTAAGGCCATTTTGCACAAAAATGTCCTCAATGTGCCCATAGATAGAGTTCATGAGTGATTAGCTTCCCCGCTGGCCTGGGGCTGAATTCCACCTGAGCTTTCTCTCCTGTGTCTCTCCCCATCACCATCTCAGAGTAATGTCACCAGAGGTTCTTTAATTTCTTATAGAGCTGAACAACCAGGGAAGCTCGACCAGTGTGGAGCATATTTAACAAGCTGAAAAAAGTTGTCTATGGCTTAACTTTCCAACGGACAATCAGATTTGTGTGCTTCTTGCTTTTCCTGCCAGTGTATTTTATTCATGAGGTCCTGTCTTGGATGTGCAGCATGGATGAAAAATGGACTGCAGCTACGCAAAGTTCCCCCATTTTTTTAATATCTGTTCAATTTCCATTTTACTTTTAGCTAAATTTTGCAAGTAACGTCATGAATTTCAACATCAAAGATGAGATTTAAACAGAATTTACCTGCACGAGAATACCCTTTAGATACTTGGAGCCTCTAACTCACCATCAACCAAGTTAAGCACAGAGCAAAGGCAGGTTTAGGCAGTGGTAACCTCATCACATCACATGAAATGCCAGTCAGATGTTAGCAAAATGTCACTGTTTGGCTTGATTATGTTGATAAAATTGAAGACCACATATTGAGCCATTTAGCTGTCTCCTCTGTACAATGAATTCACAATAGTAGAGTTTTTTTTTAATGATTACCTACACTGTGATCGCCAACGAGACACTTCTAATCACCTCATTATCTACCCTATGTGTAAAACTATTTTTAAATGTCTGATGTATTTCACTTCCACAAAACGTTTCAAGATTAAACTGAAACAGCAGACATGCAGCTTGTTTACTCCCTGGTGCATTTGGCTAATCACATTACACACACATTTTTTTCTAACCTGTCAGTCAATTCAATTGAAAATTGTGTGAAACAAAGGTCTAATTCCCAGACCTTGATGTCAATCCTTACTGTGAATAGGTTCTTTGGGTAAGGTCTGGATTGTGCCACAACATTTCCAGGCTTTCATCTACCAAAATTAGACTTCAGGCACTCATTTTATCCACAGGCCTTGGTATTTCCTCTATCTATATTCCCAACTGACTAAAGTCTTTTTTTGTCCTGGCTGGGAATGAGAGAGCTCTTGTGGAGGTGGCCGGGGGGCTTCCTGATTGATTAGAATTCTTCAGAGGGAAAAGAGCTGAGTGGTTCTGAGGCTTGGAGTTTGAGTGTGAAACACTGGGTGACATAGGCCACGAAGGCTGCAGCCGAAAATGCACACCTTGAAGATCTTGTTTACTGAAACAAGCACAAAGTGTGCTGATTCGGGTTGTGTTGAGGGAAGCATTTCACAGAAATGCACAAGGGATCTTTGCAGGTGTCTGTGCAGGTGCTTTTTTCCACTGGACCAGTGCATTCTTGCACTGAGCCTCGGGACTCTGACACTAAACTATATACTGAGAGTTGGAAACGGCCTAATATAAACATTGCTGACTGAGAACAAAAATGAATACTTTGTGGGCCATGTAGGGTTCGTTTCACTTGTACCAGAGGACACATAACAGTAGCATCTCAATTACTCCTGATCTCCTAAAGTAGTGAGAAGTAGTGAGGGGGTTAAGTATCTGACAAGGATGAAAAAATGTGTGTTACAAGGAGCATCTTAGCACAGGCAGTCAGAAATTCCAGTTTTCCAATCTCCCAGTCAGCTAATATCATTCCAGTCTGACAGACTAGTGGTCCCTCAGGCATTAATCTGTCACTGGAGGTTTTAACCCAAAGTGGACATTGATGTCAGACCAAAAGGAAAATCCTTGACTACATAAACTGACAGCAATTCCGGCTATGTTTACTGATGCTTCTGTGAACCATATTGTCGAGGTTCACTTAGGGGTGTAGCAGCTGCTCAAACACTTACTGTTGGTGGTTGGACAAATGACATCATGTCAAATAATGAGGAAGAGCCACTATACGGGAGAATCTATAGCTAATTAGAGCAGCCGGCTTTTAAGCCAGACAGTTTGACGAGGACATCAAGAAAGCATGTTCGCTGTGTGTCGATACTGTTTATTTTGCTCCCTCTTGCACTCTCACACCGTGCTCAGCAATATTGGATGGGTTTCATCACCTATAAAACAGACTTGAGTGCACAATGAATGAATACCACGTTGCGGTTAGGGTTGGAGACTTCACCTTATCTGTGGCCAAAATGATTCAAGTAAAAGCAACTCATTGTAAAATATTTCATAGATATTACGTTTGCTGCTCACTGCACTCCTGACGAATTTGAAAGTCATTTCCATATCAGCAAATAGAGACCATGTGTTGGGCCTGATCCTAATTTAGTTTTCATCCTCATTTAAGTTGACATGAGGATTTCATTACATGCAAAGGAATAACCACTGTTAGTCATGCTAATTAAAGTGTGTTATTTATTGGCATCAACTGGAATGATGGGTGTAATTGCTGTGAAGGAGCAGGGAGCTTCATTATTTTAAGGAATTGGCTAATTAAATTTAGCTCTTATAACCCTTATCAATATATACTGTATGTAATGAGCCGCTAATGCTCTGCCTGTAATATCGCACTGATCAGTGTTGACATTTTCTTGTCTCTGCTCTGGTGAGCCCATGGAGACCGGCTTCATCATGAACATACCTGCGCGTACAGGAACATCATCTCCAACATTAATGTGTTTTTGATTTGATCACTGTAATGTGTTTCAAGCACTGTCAAATATTTTGATAGGTCTCAGATTTGTTTTACTGCCCTGTTGCCTGGAGTAAAAATCAGAGGCTGTAAAAACCCTTCAGTCTATTCAATGAAAAATTAATATTTTCGCACCAGGTCTTACACTGTGTCTTCTTCAGCAGCATCGCACTCATTAAACCCTTATTTTCCTCAGCCACGTTCTCTGTGTGGTTGCAGTCCTCAAATAGAAGGGAGATGTTAATTATGAGAGATGAATTCTATCTTTAATTAATCATTAATGTTTTACATTTTGGACTTACCACAAGACACATGGAGTGTTCCTATTCCAAAATGATATATCCACCTTAGAAATAGCACTGGAGATGAAGAGAGGAACATTTTAAATTATTAGTAATTACTTATGACTGGATGTTGTTAGTTTTAAAAGTATCGTCTTACTACACTACTATATGTTCTTGTGAGTCAATAAAAATGAGTTGAATATTAGGATAACTCCTGAATTAAGATTTGGAAACATCTGAAACAATATATACATTACTTATATATATTGTCTATTTGTTTTAGGATAGAATAGGCAACGTTTCTATGGTCTGTATTGTACAAAATACAGACGTGATTTGAAATATTTCTGTTGTCTGTTTCTGCAGCCATAGAAAGTGACCATATTACTTACATTTACATTCCTGTTGGTGGATTTTAGCACTATAATGGAAATATCCTCATTTTCCACAGCGACACTGGTCACAGTGTGTCTTGATGACTATCTTTTTTTGAGTGCTGCATTAAGTGTGAGAGTGTTGCTGGAGATTTTACAGAGAATGAAATCATCAACTAATAACGTTTGCAAGGTCTGTGGCAAGAGGAAAGCTTTCCTTTCGCACATAGAAGCACCTTTTGTAAAAAGCAGAACCCATGTGAAGAAAATGAAGAAAATGCAGGAGGAAGTGCAAGTGGACTGACCTTGAGCTAATGATGCTTTTATCTGTGAGGGGAAAAAATAACAAGCATAACTGAGCAGCCTTCCACATCATAGCCATTTCTGTCCATTTTGCCGGTCTGGCTGTCTGTTTTTCTTTTTCTTTTTTCAAGGCCTTGAGAGGCGAAAGTAAAGCTTTGAAGGACACTGCTGTGAACTTGAGCCCCAGTGCAAAGAGCCTCAAGTCCATCGGTTTCATTTTTCCAGTTCCAAACTGAAGTGGGTTTCCTCTCCCCACCGATTGGTGTGAGATTCGTAACTATCGATTCTGGCAGATAGGCAGCTCCCGTAATTAAAAAATTCTATGTGGAAGATGGTAAACACTGCTCAAAGCCAACTGTGGCAGGGCTCTGCATCCTTAATGAGATTTCAGTGGAAAAGCTAAGAAACCAACCCAAAGAATCAATAGTTTCTCTCTCTTTTTCTCTCAAATGCTTTTGATAATCTTCTCTAAGGCTCTGATCAATTTGGGCTGATGCAACTCATTAATAATACTTGTCCAGGCCCACTTAGACTATGTTTAGGTCTTAGAAAAGGATCAGAAACAGTAACTTAGTTATATTACATTCCTTGATCTTGGCACCCTGGGAACTTTACGTCTCTCTGCAACAGTGAAATAATCATTCGTTTGAAGTTACTGTACTACCTGGAGAGGTGGACAGAATCAGTGTGTGGGAACTGTAGTTGAATACATCACACAGCAGGTGCTAGACGGTGTTGGTGTCATCTCATTAAAGCTTCAGTCTTTATTAACATCTCGTCTGAAACTGTTCTGTTCTGTCTGAGCGAGGGGCAAAATCAATAAACCATTTACTTCATTTTGTACTTTGCAACAGCTAATCTGTACTCAACTCCCTCTGCTGTGACAAAACCCTCTTACATTAAAGACAATACTGTGAATTCAGCAATGCACTTCTCCATATGCACCATGTTTATATTTCAAGCCCATGGATGAATGCCAACATGTGTGGGGGGGGGGAAAGGTGTGCCAGCATTGCTATCCAGTGCATCCTCTCTCACCATAATGAGCTGATCACACTTCGGCGTTTACCTGTATGACTGACATTAGCTCTGCAGGGAGCTTCTCATCATGATAAACAGCCCAGTAGAAGTGGAAAAGCCAGGATAAAAATACATTTATCATCTTTCTGCACCATTACCTCTCTCCAACTTACCCTAAAATAAAGATTCTGACACTGGGACTGCTTTTCATTATTTAACTCTCCTTCCTGTGCCAGGTGCACTTTTTTTTTTAACAAGGTGAAGAACATTTAATATCTCTAGTGCCTATAATTGATGAGCATCCTCACATTTCTTTAACAATGAAAACAAAACTCACTCATTTTCCTGTGGGTGCGACATAATTTCCCAGAGGTTAAAATGCAGCAGACAATGATTAACAGAATTCCTGTTCATTTAATTTACATACCTCAAAATCATTTTCAGCATGACAACATGCATTTATTACAGCAGAGTGGTGAGGGAATTTTTTTTTTACCAGGATAAAGAGTGTGACGTTGCATATTCCTGCGTGCTATATTTAAGCCTAAGCATGTATAATATATCACGAAGAATTTGCATAGCATTTGTACGAGAGCAACTGTGCAATAAATTGAAAAAGGTAACGAAGGAACAACAGAAGGAACTCCCAGCAGACCTTAAGGCTCCGAGGCAAAGTGTGGAAAAAGTACAGCAGCCCAAGCAGCCCACAGCTGGAGATAATATTGTCAGTAATTACTTCCATCCCTACTGGGCAGAGGACCTCAGTGTTGTCTGTTTCTCTGTCATATCTGGGCCAGCCGCTCATCTCATTCCAGACTGCATCGCCTCTGTCAAGCATCAACGAGGAGGGGGAGGCATTAGTGGACCCTGGAGAGGAGCGGGATGAGGTGATAAGAACATCACAGGGAATCCGCCTCATTTAATGCTACACACTGCTGAAAGTTGGGCTTCTCATCTGTATAAACAAGAGGTGTGCAAAGCTTTTGTTGGTGTGTATGTGTGAAAGAGAATTATAGTGCGGTGTGAATGTGTTGCTGTTAGTTTAGTCCTGTTTACACAATTGTGTGCAATTTGTCACCCGCATTTCTACACTACAGTAATAGGGCATGTGTAGAATGGTGTTTATAGGCACATTATTCTGTATCCTAATGTAAAACGGGCTGTATCATTAAAAACGAACATTAACAGATGTTTGAAAAAAATCAACATCATCTCATCACTTGATCGTGATTTGCTATAACATGAATTAAAAGCCAAGGTTGAAGTATTTTACTAATTGGAAAAAAAAACAAAAAACTTTCTTACTCTTTTAGCACAGTCATGATGAAGTAATAAATATTTCTAAGTGACATTAGGCACAATGTGAATCAGAGCTGTTTCATTTTATTAAACCACTGTAACACACCACTGTAGTGAAATAAATGGAATAAAGAAAGTGTTAAGTAAGCCTTTTCAATTATATACCACCCAAGCATGCTAGACAAGCCATTATCATTATCATATAAGCAACTAGGGAAAAGGGAAATATTGAGTAAAATGGAAAATGTTTTGTAGGAAAATGGGGAAACGTGGACATGTGCTAGAATAAAAAAGTAAGTTGAAAAAACAAAGAACCGGCAAACGATAAATAACCACCAGATAAAAAAGAAAATATGATTTAGAGATAATGGAAAAGGGCTTTTTTTTTTTTTTCATTTGAATTATTTCACGTATGTACTCAGCAACACTTTTGGCATTTGCCGCTCGTGGGCTCCAAAGGTTTCAGCATCATTTGTAGCAAAGCATTTCATTAACATGACCAAAATGTAATAATCGTAACATCTGGTAAACAGACTGCTAGAAACACACATCAGTATGAATACTAGGCGAGGAGGCTTCGCTCTATGCATGGTGAGAGACCACACTTTCATTAGCATTGGGTAGGTGTATTAAATTCTCAGCCTGATATGCAAAGAAGTGCTTTACTTGCTCAGTGTGGTTTCAGCTAAAGTATTTGTCTTTTTAAAATTGCTCATAAATTAACCACCAAGGTTTGCAAAGTTATACCTAACACTGGGTGAGCCAGTTTCAGTTAATATGAAGAGAGAGAGAGAGACTGGTGAACTGACTGGCCTGAATTTGGCTAATGAACAGATTACTTTTTCTTTGTGCAAGTGTAGTTTGTGCCCACATACCTATATGAATGTGTCTTTAGGAATCAGATATAAACCTTAATGCCTTTCCCCTCCACTTTACCTCTTGTCATGGCCTTCATTATGGTACTGCAGGTGCTTCAGTACTTGTAATTTCATGTCTGCAGCTAATGAAAGCTTGTGGCTCTCACATATACAACACACTGTCCATGCTGTAGCTATAGGTACAGTAGCTCCTCCATGCTGTGCTTCAGATGAGGTTATTCCATTTGGGATTAGCTCAGTGTTGGTCTACATGGCTTGATTAAAAAAATAAACCAACCCAGCTTCCATCTTCAATCTGCCAGGTGATGACAGCTGGTCTTAAAATGACTGAATAATGAATTAATAAGAGGCAATTATTTTTTATCAGATTGTTACAATATTTCACAGTCAATCAAAATTTAAAGAGCAGAACTATTGCTTTTTTTTTTTTTTAAATGACTGCACATGGAAGTGGACAAACTAATCACCACCACTACAGATTTAGTTGAAAACTGTCAAATTGATTTCTCTGGTATGAAAACAATTCCTTTTAGAGGATTTTCAGAGCACCAAAGCCTGGAGGAGTAGCAGCAGGGGGAGGTGGTGGTGGTGGGGTCTCCTTGATATCTTGTAGGGCAGCGGTGTTCCATACATCCTTGACCTTTATTCTTCTAAAGCCAAAGTTTCTAGAGAGAACTCCATCAGATAATTACTTGTGGCTTTAACAGAAGTCCTGAAGCTCATGCTGTCGATACGGTAAAAGCTACTGGATGATCGAGTAGGTGGATGTTATTTTCTCTAGCAAATATATACATACATGAACATCGTTTCATTTTACTGTGTGGTGGAAATAATATAACAGATAAAGGCAATATTTGCAGCTTTGTTGTGCTTGGTTAGTAATAGATTGTCGAGGGATGGGGGAGGGGCTGATCTCAGAGCTGTTTACTTCATCGGCTTGAGCGCGTGAGTGAATCGATGCGGTGACACCGGGGTAGTTCTTGCACCATCAGTCAGCCAGCCCATCTCATCACACTGTTTATTCAACCACGGTAAACAATAACACCCTTCATGCTAGCCCAAGCCTCTTCCTCTAATTACTCAAGCATATAGGACCAGGATACACGCACCTGGAGAGTGTCAGTTTGCTCTGGCTCTCGGAGAACAGCAGAGGGATTCTCCAGAGCAGGTACTGTAAATGTATCCTCGCAGAACTGCGAATGAGCAGATAATGGGCTCATATGCATAATACTGACAAGGGGGTTAGATTGTCCTGCTCACCGACAGCATGTTGTGATCCGTTAAGTAGAAGCCTGGACTCAGGTGAAATTAGTCAGTGCTTCTTGCTTAAAGGGCATGGGGCAAACTGAATATATCAAGCTTTGCTTTTTGCACTTTATTAATGTAACACGTAAACCTGCAAAATGACCTATAGTGTTGTTTTAATTTTAGATACAAACTGACTGACAAGCAAGCACGCAGACTCTTTCCACCTTTTAAACTGGTGGAAATTAAAGTGAATTATCTTATTCAAGTGAGAAAGTATGTACACATAAGGCCGACTAAAGCTGGAATAAGAATTTTGAAATACAGTTGTTTTTTGCATTTGTGTCTCTTAAAGATGTGATTTGGTCCATTAATAACACCGGGTTGAGTAGAGCGCATGGCCAGCGCAGTGACTCAGAAGTGTCAAACGTGAAACATCGGATCATTACATTGGAAAGGTGAGATTAATATAGACAGTGAGATGAGTTTAATGGGTACAGTGGTTTTCCCAGAGGGCGAACATGTGACACAAAGTCAAGCAGGTGACATATGAAGACCAATTACAGGGCCTATACTGCCTGAAACTCTGCGTGTTGCATCTCAGAGTGCTTCCCTAATTCAGGAGTGAAGATCCACAGCTATTAATATTGCACTTCCTGCTGAACAGCAAAGGACATCACAGGCTTAAATTGACAGGCACACAAAGGCCAGTAATCAAAAGCCCTTCTACTGTAATGAGGCAGAAATATTAAACAGTACATCCTTGCCTTTGATCCACGGTATCACCTTTGGGCATGATAATAAGTCGGATGCTAATGTGTGAAGTGCTAACAATAGAGACTAACTGCTCTGGATAGGGGCTGAATGCTGAATATGAATTTAAGATCTGGTCACAGAAACTTGTTGTAGTGCATCCAGCCAGATCTAAGAGACATGGTAGAGCAGGCCCCCAATGTACTGTGATGGTCGAGGACTCCTTGAATGATTTTACTGATCTGCATTGCACCTGTGGGAAAAAATTCATCAAGCCAACAAGGAGCCAGCTCTGAGTACTGAAATGTGTTTTTTTTTCAATTGGGTAAACACACAAATTCATTGCCAACCCGGGGATGAATCTTGACATACATGAGGAACACTGCTAATGAACCAAACAAAACTTTTGGCTATAGTACATGCAAATATCAAAGGACGCTGTTGTCAGCCTCCATCATCTTTTCACCACACTGAGCACAACAAAACAACAACAAACCATTTGCCACTGTACTGTAAAGCTACACAGAGAGCCAAATCATTTGAAAACAGGGCTGCTTGTTAAGTTTACGAGGTGCACATTTCAGTGCTCAGGCTTTAATATAATGTATAATACAGCAGAGCAAGACACTCTTGTACCCATTTACAATGAGATGAAATGCAATATTGCTGCTAGGATACAAGGTTAGATGGACAAATACTGGTTTTCAGTCAAGTGCCTAATCCAATGCGTAAGGCAGTCAGACAGCATGACAGCAATGCACAAACATCAGCTCCAACATGATTAAGCATCATCCCCTTATTTTCAAAAGCCAGCTCAATTCTGATTGACCCGTGCTTCTTTATATTTAGGTACACACAGCAGGTCCTTTGATCCTTCAGTCAGCACTGCGCAGAGCTTCCAGCTTGAGAAAAGGTTGCTCAAAGTAAAACCTAAAGGATGTTGAAAAGGAGAAAACCGACTGAAAGTCTGTGCTTGACACTCCACTAATTCTGACTGTAAAAATGCACCAACAGAGAGATAATTAGATAATTAAAAGTGTTCTGTCTGTGTGTACCTGTCTGTTTTGGGACACACATTGTAAATGACACACATGCCAAAACACATGCTCCCTCATTTTGCTGCTTAATTCTCCAACAATATTCTGGATTTAGTGTTTGTTTGCTGTTGGATTTGTGTGCAAACTGACAGTCTGAACTGTCTTACTGTTGGATTACCTGATTCTGGATCACCTGAAATCGAGCTTTTATCTGCATTCTGTTTACTAGTGCTGCAGAACAGCTTTTAGCTTCTGGGCTGCTGCGAACAGACCTTCAGCTGTTATGGCGGTCAGCTGTTTGCTGCTATAAACTAGGTGCAACCAGTTAGCCAGGAGCTCTGCTACTTTCCTGCTACTAATGTTGCCTTTAACCCATTAGTGTACCTTTGTCTCGTCCTGGCTGTGCCTCCACTGGAAAGCCAGATCTTCACACTACGCCAGAAGGTTGAGCTTACTTCTTCAGCGCAGTACTGCGACTGCAGTACCCTCCTGGGTTGAGTGACATCATCTGATCCTCTCCTGGCTTGGCACCGCCACCACTAGAGAGGCGGCGATACTATAATCTCTCGTTATTGTGAAATCTCCAACAGCCTTCAGGAAGGATCTCTGACCCAGGCTGGGAGCTAAACCTAAGCTACTGGCTTGCTTAGGTCCCTGGTTTGCTGTTTCTCAGAGTTCTAACATTCCCAGTCGTCCTGGAAATAGCACCAGCGCTTTAACAGAGCCATCCGCCCCAGGGGCTGATGTATGGCAGAGGGTGGGTGGGTGTGCTCCACTTCTGTTGTCCAGGACTCCCGGTCTGTTTTCTGCAACAGAGGAACATATTCCACCCCTTTGGTCTCAAGGTGTCCATTTCTCCTGTTGTTCATCCTCCTCGGATCAGAATTGCAATGCAAGCATACACAATACACCGACCACCTTATCCCTGCATTGAGTAACTTACTCAACGTTAAAACTTACATATGGCGGGGTAAAGCATTTTTGCAGTAACCTTCATAGGTTGAAGGTATTGTATTACCGTAAGTTAAACATAGTAAAATTCTAAAAATCTCATCATATTTTAGAAATGTTTATAATTGGGAATGTTAACAAGCAAAATACACCAATTTCTTTCATGTTATTTTAATGCACCACCTTTTTCCTCTTGCTTTATGTCACTTTTCTGCAAAGGCCTCATTTGCTATTTGTGCTGTAGTCTCGGGAGAAACGCTTACAGTATAGGATTTGTCCAGGGTATGTGCTGATGTTGGTTTGCAGATATTATAGTAATGGCACGTCCTAATAATCACTTGATTTACCATCAATAATCATCGCCAGTTATCCGTTCCAAGCCTTCCATCAGGATTTTCCCCTGATTTTGGGGGATAGGCAAATCCCCTTTGGCAAGCATGAAAAAGACTAATTATTTTTCAAAAGCACAAATATTTCAACACAAATTTTAATAACTCAAACTAGATTAGTGTCATTGTGCAATGAAGTGCCCACTCACATTCTGACCCTCTAATTAGGTTGTCGACTGGCTCCATCCACTGTTAAGAATAATTGTTATTCTCAGCCTGCTCCAGCTTTCAACCAACAAAGAGCTATTATAAGACTTACTTTGATGCTGTCATGTGACCGTTGTTTGGAGGCCTTTGTAGGTTAATGGAAGGATAATCTGGACTATTGGATCTCAGCGGAGTTGTAGCTGGTATTAGCCTGTGCCAGGCGTGTCTTGCCTATGCAGTGGTCCAGTCTGTTTTTCACTTAAAATTTGTAGCTGTTTAGCATTATTTCAGTCTATATTCTGAAGTTAGAGGTCCTCACATGCAGAAATGTTCACATAACACTGAAAGATAACTACAATGCCGCTGCGACCCTGTACAGGATTAGCAGGTGTAGAAATGAATGGACGGACAAATAAATGGATTACTACAGCACAAAATATTTTAGATATCACTGTACACTCTTTGACACCACTTCTGTACAGTTAATGCTATAAAATTGAAAAATTTGAATGAAAGACTTTATACTTTTTTGTCTGAGAATTATAAAATGTTTTCACATCAAGCCAACTTCAAAGATCTTGAGCTGACAAAGGCTGACTGATCATGCTTCATGTTGCCTTAATAACAGTTTGATGTTAAAAATAAGATGTTGCACATTCCCAGGTAGCTAGACTTTGTTGCTAATATACATAGTGTTGCATCCTGACACATTTCTCTGTAGTTCAGTGAATACTGTGTGATTCTAGCACATGACTATTGTTTAGTTGATTTCACAGCCATGAACATGATAATCCCTGACACTCTTGCCTCGCCTCATATTTTAAAAGTTGACTGCTAGCATTGTAAAGTTTTGTCTTGCTTCATAATGTTGTTGTCAGCTGGAGGTCCAGAGCTTCTGGGACAACAAAAGAATAAAATGAAGGTTTTTGTGCTGTTTCCCTTTTTTACCCTCACTATGTGTTCTGTTATTTTTGTCCAAACCCACCCTGAAAAGACAGTTGGATAAAGGTGACCAAGTTTTATGTTCATGGTTCCTCCATTCTATAAGCGTGAACTGGTTCAAACCCATTGTTGAAGAACTTCATAGTCTGTTTCTTAGTTAACAGGGTGAGGGTGTAGTTATACGACTGATCCTCTGTTTGAACTGAAGGAGAGAGGAAGCATTCAACCTGACGTTCTTCCATGTGGTATAATTTACTGACAGATAGTTATTGCATTTTTTTCATGCGGTCAATGTATGTTTCTGCCTCTTCTGTCCCTCAATATAGTATTCAATTACAACAGATCATTTTTGACATGTCCATAATTGTTGTGCCCAAATACCTGACTTCTACTTATTATAAACCATGAAGGATTTCCTGACATAATGCACCACTAAGGGTGTAGGGATGGGATTTCAGTTTCATTGTCCCTAGTTGAGGAACATTTAGCATAATTGCTCTCCATTGTCTAAAGAAAAAAGCGAAAATTCTTGCGGCTTGCATAATATTTGCTTCTTCATTCAATCCTGGTGCGGTACCCACCATCTCAATTACCCATCATGATCGTCCACGTACTCTGCAGACAAACACAGCAAAACATTTTAATGAGGTTTTCACAACATGTCTTCTAATGCGACTCCCATTATTCTCCAGTTAGAAGTTAAGTATTCATGTGAAAATGTTTGTTGAAATGTTTTCGGTAAAGTAGGATTGTTGTTCTTCTTTATACAGGGAATACGTAATTAAACGTAGGTTTTGGTGTTGAGGCCAGCTACTTTCCAATTTATTCTGCTTTAATTATCCCAGCTGATGAGAGAGATGGTCAAATGTCTATGGAGACGTAACACTGTTAAAGGAGAATTCTGCTCTTTTTTTTTTTTTAGCAGAAAGTACTGTGATTGTATCTGCTCGCATGACAATTAAAAACTTTTTCTTGTTTATACAGTGCTGTTGTTGCCCAGCCACTTTTACTCCCTAAACAGTGGTTCCCAGTTGCAACCTCTGGTTCTCTAAACTCAGCATAAAAAACAGGAGTACTCCATCAGGTCGTTTGTATTCATGCAGCTTTCTATGTCTAAATCAGTCCCTATTAGGTGACTAGAATGAAATACTGCAGGCCTGTGGGTTATGACGATTATAATTAGCTGAGGTGGGAAACGCATACAGCATGTTACTACAGTGGAAACCTCTTATAGTGATCACGTCTGTCTGGGTCAAATTGATCACTATATGTGGGTGATTATTATAACCTTTTTTTTTTTCTTTTTCTTTATTTCTCATGCAGATTACCATCTAATTGACATTTGTATATTTATTACATGAATATAAAGTAATAAAATGGACAGCTTTGCTATTTACTGAATTGTATTGACTGTTTCAAAATACAGTAGAGCTGTTTCAAATGCTTTTCAAATTACTGTGCAAATTAAATGACTGTATTTAGCTTAGTACTGTAGCCTAAGGAACACCAAGTTTCGCTGCTGCAATCTCGTTGGCTCGTTTTTTGGCAGTTTGTCATAGGCTTCAAGGAGACTATGTTTCTCATTGAGAGAAAATTACTTTCTTTTTCCTTTCATGATTTCAAAGCAAGCAGCAGCAGCCTCATATAGCCAGCCGGAAGCAGAGGGGTTACTGCGAGGCAAAGCATCATGGGAGTAAAGTTTAAAACAAACAAACAAAAAAAAAAAAATTGAAATACCATGTTTTTTTTTTCCAGTTGTCAGGTATGAAAAGACCCAAAATGAACATGGACTACTTGATTACTATAAGTGAATTATTTAAACAGCATTTGTATATGAATGATTCAGTCCCAAGCTTGTTGATCCATATGAGCGGTTTCCACTGTATTGAAAATTATCTGCATGCCTCCTGAGTAGTCATTTTCATTTCTGCTCACTGTCTAGAAGTTTTAACAAACTTTCAGAATATTACTTATGCATTTTATTAGGATTTCAGCAATAATTAAATAGTTTTCTTTATATTCAAAAATCAAACTAGGCTATACTGATGGAATATAAATGTGTAAATGGAAATTTGATTATTTACATAGCCTGAAAATTTGAAGAACTTTCCTAAGATCATCAAGATCCATAAAAACATCAACAATTTGTGTACCTGCTGTCCTTTAAGGCAGTTAAGGAAACAAAGATTTGTGTTCTCGTTCCTGTTGAGTGTTGTATTATCACCTTATTCTCACTCTTTATCTTTGTTATTGTGTCTTCAATCTACATTTTATTCGGGCTGCTACACACTTCCAATTAACTTTGCCCAGAGCGAGCTCTTTCGGATGATTAAGGGAAAGGATTAGGTGAGTGAAGAAAGAGGGAGACGGAACAGGTAAGAGAAGAAGGTGCAAGCTGGTGAGTCACGGTTGTGAAACTAACGAAACCATAGCCAAGTGCTAGAACCACACATACTGTAGTATTCACTGCACTACAGAGAAATGTGTCAGGATGCAACACTGTATGTATATTAACAACAAAGATTAGTCACCTGGGAATGTGCAATGTCATATTTTTAACATCAAACTGCTATTGCATAGTTAAGTCACTTCAAAAAATAAATACTTTTTGAAGTATAAATATATAGATCCCACTTGCAACTAACTGTTGTAGCCTACATTATTGTAAAAAGGAATATTTAAACATTATACACTGTAGAGCCCGACTGATAAATTGGCGGGGCTGATATATTGGCAGATATTAGCTTATCAAATGCAGATATATTAGTATTGGCTTATATGTCAGCCAAAAGGTTACAGGAAATTTCAGCATAGGAACTTCAAAGATGCGTTAAAAGCAATTCAGATCTTGTAGTACTTTTGTAAAGGTCTTGGGCAAAGTTAAATGACCTTTAGTGAAAAGAAGATCTACACAAGAGTACTTACTATGTGCTTTAATGTAGTGAAGAATGTTTTTCTCTGTTCATGATGAGACATACCATCTCAAATGTATACATTTTTAAAATCAAGAATAGATATGTCTATGCCAATACAAAGAGATGTTGTCATAAATTTAAGCTAGTCTTTTTCCAACTATTAAGAGGAAAGAAAAGTTGCAGTATGCTGTTTGAAACACTTTTGTTGTAGCCCTGTAGTTCGTTGAGCCATTCCTGCCACAGGCAAGTCTGGGAGTGAGAAGAGTTCCATACATCATTGTGCTGAGGCATTACTGTGGGTAATGAAGTGTGAACTAGGAGCAGCACTTCGTTTTGTCATAAAGAGTGGGAGGGAGCTCACTGTAGCACAAGCAGATTGTGGACTAGTCTTCAGGCGATCACAGCCAAGTGTTTCAAATTACAGTTGTCAGTTAAATAAAATTAACTCTAGATTTCCTGCCATTGCTTTACATTTCACTTGGACGTCAAAGGCAACATGGCCTGTGTCTGTGGAAGATATCCCCAGGATGAGCTTAGAAGTAAAAATGGTTTAAATAAATGGGACTTTTTAGGTAAATTGTTTTGCTCTTTTGCTTTAGTCTCTCTGGCCCCATTTATATTTGTCATTTCACAGTCACATCTGGATAGATTAATTTATACAATTTTATTTACTCTTAGCCACATACATGCTGCTAGCCAGATAAAAAAATACAATTTCTTTTTCTTTTTTGGTGTTGCAAACCATGCTGGGTGCAAATCTGGATATGGTCTAACATACTCCCGTGCAGAGGGTGGGTGTAATGCATGCCAAACAGCGAAATGCCTGTTAAAGCAGACAAAGAGGAAGTAGGAGGAGGAAAAGAAAAATAGAAGAAAAAAGAAAGATGACAAAAGAAGCCCAGCATTTCTTTATAAATTGTGTTGTTTAGCTGTTATCAAGACCTGGGAGTGGCATCTTTCACAAACCGATAGTTTTTTTCCCATTATCTTATAGCTATCTCAATAACCAAAAGACATGAAATAGCTATTGTAAATGGGGTATCTGTTTGCATTTCCCTCTCCAGCATTAGCTATCTGTAATTTAAAATGGTGAAGAAAATAAATAATGAAGTTTCACAAAGGTGTTATTTATTACATGACTGATTTGTAGGATTACATTACAATGTCCAGCCTGTTTGTTTTTTGCCCGTCACTCAGTGTATGTGCAGTGCGGGAAAGTGAAAATACTGCATATGTATATGAAAAGTAGAATGCACAGAGAGAAAATATAAGTATGTGAGAGAGGGAAAAATGTGGGCTATATGAGAGTAGAATGGATGCACACGAGAGAACATATTGTACTTTTCCCACAAATAAATCAGACTGACATAACATATTGGAAGGAAATGTCCCGCCTGTTTTCCTGTACACTGGATTGTTTTGATATCATCCCTTTGTAACTTACTTTTTCACGTACCTTATTGAGCAATCAGCCTTTTCCTGTAAATTCAGTACAACCCCGAGAAAAATATAACCTGCAGGCTGAAGCAGGCTTTCTGATGGAAACATTTACGGGCTTACATTTGTTTCTAGGCCGGCACACATGATTTTACAGCATGATTTATTGTCCGCACAGACAACATTGCCCCGGGATATGTTAGATAAGTGCTCTGCATTAACAAAAAGGAGCCTCTGTTTTAAGCAGCTGCTTGTGTAGTTGTCAGATTGGATTCAGGGATCACTGGCAAGGGGGGAGTTATATTTTGTGACATGTATTATGATAGATGATTGCAAGAGACCATTTTGTAATGATGAACAGCAAACATTTTGTGATGTTATGAAGGAGCTCTCTGTTGTTGTTGTTGTTGAATATTAAACACACAAAATTCTATCAAGGCTTACAGTTTACCATTCCTGCATTTTACTGGATTCACCTCTTCATGCATTCTATCGGCTAATGTGACATTTTGATTTTTAAATATTGTTAATTATTTTATTTAAGCTAGCGTGTAAAGTGTGAGATCTCAAACTAACAACAAAGCCTGCAGAACCCAGAACTGCCAATAGGTGACGCAGGTTGGACTGAAAATGTTGGTCTCAAACTGATGGTGCTGCAACTCTGTGCCTCTCTGCCTCAGGGGGCACCAACAACAGAAATTCTACACACACACAGTTTGTGTTTATAAAATATATATATGACGTATCTGTGTTGAGCTGAGCTACTGAATCTTAGCTGAAACCATCGGAGAGTGCATCTCAGTTTGTCATACATAACAAAAAATGGTTGACATTAAAAGAATTCCCCATGGTTACCTTGTGCCCTTTATCTGTCTTTTGGCTTCCTTTTGTTACCACTGTATGGTTATAAGGGCTTATTTAATATAGATGCCTACTTTTATATATTTTTAATAAGATCTCATTTCTTCCCTAACAGCTGCACTTCATCCAGAGAAAGTTGGACTCTACTAGGTTAGCACTTTTACTTATCTCCCTTTAGTGCAAAAGAATCCCATACCATAATCGGTGATGAAACATGAGTGTCCTGTGTGAGATTTGCTCGTATGAAATTACGTGATTTCTGAGTATTGGAGTTTAAATTTGATTTAACTGAAGTTTCACCGCCTGCTGGATCCAGTGTGGGACGTTTCCTGGTGTAGCTCAAACACGTCACAGTGAACAGTCCCTTTCTCCTTTCCCATAAATCCTGAACCACCCGTAAGGATTCTGCTGCACCATTGTTCCAAAGGGTCCAGAATTTATTGGTTCCTTCAGCTGTGGTAATTGCAATTTAGTTGAAAGAAACAAAACTCATAGTCCTAGGGAGTATGTTAATATATTGTTTGTTGCTCAACACAGGGCAGGTCATTTGTTTTTATCAACCGGCTTATCTAAATGCATTTATTCTTAGCATTATGCTATATTAATATTTAAAGACACTATTATTACCCATTTAAATAAGCAAGTATTTTTGATGATTCAACTTCCAACTGTCATTCACACACTAAAGTTTACAGGGTTAGATAGCTGTTAAATAGAAACAACAAATAGCTTTTCTGTTGCATTTGTCTATTTTTGCAACTCCATACAAAAATGTTGCTTTTTTTGGGCACTTAATGGTACATTACTATAGTCATCACTTCTGAAATAGCAAGGAGTTTGGTACTAAGCAAATGATATAATAGGATTAGGAAAGAAAACAACAATATAGAAAAAAGACTCTGCACTGCACTGGACATAGTCTTTAACTCCTTATAGCTCCCTATATTCAATGAATGTTTCAGGATTTCTTCAAACTTACATTATAATATTCATTGACTGTGAGCAGAGCATACTTTTGCATAATTGCAAAGGCCGGGCAAATGATGGTAGAAGCTGTCGATCAGAGATATCATTCAGTATTTCAACACGGGACAAACTTGCACTTGCTATCGATTTGTTTATGCCCTTTAAGTTTGCTGCATTTCAGATCTTTTTTTTTTTCTCGTGTTTGGCCAGCCAAGCTCAAATGCACAAGTCAGGGTTTACTGTAACAGCTGACACAGCAGACAGCAGCCATGCATCTGGAGTGGTACACAATAGGAAATCAATCTGATATAGAGAAAACAAATAACTTGTGTCAGTATAGGAAAGAATAGACTGAATGTTTGTAAATGTGACTGTGCAACTGTGTGTTTCTGTGCGTTTACAAAGGTTCAGTATAAATGTGCAAAAAGTGTTCAGAGGAACTATTAGTGGTGTATTTCTTGTTTTAAGATAATGTTTCAAGCATATAATATCAGATGTGTATATATATATTTTATGTGCCATGATGTTACATGCAAAAGATGCACTGAAAATATGGAAAGATAGTTAATATTATGATACGGACTGAGCTGAAAGATTCTGTGATTTGAAAGGTTCTGTGTGCTGCTTGCTTTCATTCCTTTGAAGGCCAAGCTCATTGCATCTCCCCTTTTCAATCACTCACAACAAAACAAGACAGTGGAGGGAAAAAAAAGAAAAGAAACTTCCTTCTCCTGGTTGCATCTGTAATTATAATCAAAGACATCCGTGGTGTGAACAAATTGTGTCCTTGTGCATGGTGTTTGCCTTTTTAAATTCAAACAAAACAATCAGTGCACAAAACAGCTTGATTTGCTGGGTGACGGACAGATGTATTTAAAATGAATAGCCTTAACCTATTTTAACACAACAGCTTTATTCCCTGCAGATACTCCGTCACATCACACATTTTCTCATTGCCAGATGCTGTTCACTATTTTTGCTTGAATATATTACGATGCTTTGCAGTTGTTTCAACGTCTCTTTCTGAGTTTGTTAACACAATGATTACTCTTTCCCAAGATCATACATTCACAGTTTTGGTGTCGACAAAAGCCCATTGTAATAGTGCAATTTGTATTCTGTAGATGTGATTTCTGACTTTGTTGTTAATTTATTGTCCTTCTCGATATCTATTCCTGGCCTAGTTTTACGTTATTGAATCAAGGTGGTTCCAAGGCGCCAGCAACTTAATCTGGGGAATTACATGCCATGAGCCGTCAGAAAGGCAGAGAAAGACAAATCCTATGAAATATTAAACGGAGTATTTATAGATTTTATGTTGAATCTAGGTTTCCTTTTTGAAAACACAATACTACAGTGCATCTGCTTATTCATGTTCAAAGTGTGCTTTTTTTTTTTTTGTCTGTGTAGATCCACAGAAGACAAAAAACAAAACGACATTTAGATCTTTTAATGGTGTGTCTTGCATTTAAAAGTGTATATAAAGTTGTTGTTGGTTTTAGTTTAGTGATTCCAACTGGGACTAGATGTGTGACTCCTGACAGAAGCATGAGAAAGTAATGATATCTTCTTCAACAGCGAGCTGTTTATGTCTCCAAGGGGCTAATTACAATAGTGGAAGTATGAGGCTGTCAATTGAAGCTAGGATCTCACCGCTATACTCAGTCTTGACTTGTCTCTAAAAGAAGGAGTCCACGCTCAAATATTATATAACTCAGATCTAATATATGATGCTAATATCAGTTTTCATTTACAAAAAGGATTGATTACACATCAAATCAATGTCAACTTTTCCTCTGGATATTCATGTATTTTATCACATCAAAGCAGGTTCATTCTGAACCTTTATTCTTTGAACATCTGCACTGAATGATATATTTTCTTAGCAGCCAAAGAAGGGATAATGAAGTCCTTATGTTGATATGAATATGCAGACAGTTTCTCAGACAGGTAAATATCAATGTGTGAACATATTTAGTATTCTGCGATAACCAGCACAAGGCCAGATGCTGTCAGCGTAGACAGTGTATCATAATCTTGTTCCATCTGGCATATGGTGGATCCAATCTCCAAAAATGTTTCACTTGAGGGATGCGCTCTCTTAGGGCTTGGCATATCCCCTGCTGTCAACATTTGAGCTATTGCACTGACTGACTCCAAACATTCCATTTTAGCTGGATGTCTCGAAATGTCACCCCTGACATCTGTACAAAGAAAGCCATCTCCACCAATCAGGTGGCTCAGGTTGAAGAGATAAATGACATTCTTTTGGAGGGAAAGTGCAATCTAATATCTACAGCATTCGTAAGTTGCACAGCCCTGATAGCCTTGCACATAGCTCTATTGCCTCTGCCCCTTTGGGAAAGCAGACCATTTTTCTTTTTGGCCACAGAGTAAGAGCAGAGCAGGAGCCAGCAGAAGCCAGATTGGCAATATTTATCTTGGTCTGAAGAGGGACTGAACACAAACATTCAGGGTAATTTTAACTTCTGGAAAGACTGCTAGGGAGGGGCGCACGGATTGTATCAATATCAAAGTGAAATAAGGCCATTTCATTACCATTCACCGGGCAAGCTTTTCTAAGTGGACACTGCGATAAAAAAGAGCATCAATGGGGATGAAGAGATGAGAAAAAGGAAATTGTAATGTGGTGATTTACTTGTAATACATTAGTTCGGCTAGGTTACGTTTTAGTAAACTCTCTATGGCTGCAATGGATCACAGACTGTTTCAGCAGATTTATGCCTCTTTTTGCCACAGTGAGCAAAACATTAACAATATCCACACATACTACTTTGGAAGGCATAGCTGTTAGAACAAAGGCCTGTTGGGAAATGTTTTGTTGACCAGTCCCACCAGGCTGCCAATCAATAGAAAACTCAGAGCCTATTAACCTCCCTGAACTATTAAACACCAACTGGCCCCTATTACTAAGACCACTCAATGATGTTTGTCACTTTAATGCGATTAGTACCATTTTCTATTAAGCCTATCACAGATCTCTACCTGTGACTCTAGGGGTCAGTGGTGGGCAGTTACCTTGCACTTACCCAACCTTTGAATGGCTAATCCCCCATTGCTTCTACAGAGTCAATGTCTAATTTAACATTAATTGTCTCTAAAATCGCCACATATTGCCTTTCTTGTTTCACAGTTTTTTCCCTCTTTGGCCATCTACATTCTCAGTTTTTCAATCCTCTTTATGTCATATCGGTAATATTTGTCGGTTTTAATCTGTATAGCAGACGCTGATTACAGACATCCGCTGAAGGCTAGAGTTTAGTACGAACACTGTGATTTAAGGTTCATTGTAGTTAAAGCTGCATTCATTTATTTTTTGGCTACTCAAAGGCAGCACCACAAGCTACACTGACATCGTATCACCTTGTAAAGGTGATAAGGCTGTTATAAACAATTGGCCATTTACACATCAAGACACAAAGCAACATTAGTATTTAGTTGGAGGTGTTTCTGGCCACCCAACAAATGTAAGTCCAATATTCAATCTCCTTTAGCTCTGTTTTGTTTCCACCAACTCCTGAGAAAACTCTCTGGCTATTCAGCTTGCTAGATGCTTCACAGTGTTCACTAGCTGGCTGCTAACCTTGCTTGCGGTTTGGGGCTTGACAGGTACCGTATAGTGATGGAAAACCTAAACAATGATCCAAAATAGGCTAAAAAGGCTCCGTATAGAGCTGAGAGAAACTGAATTGGGTGATAATTCTCTGTGAGGTTGTCACTGTGAGCGACCTCTTTCACATTACACAGCCATTTGATCCGTGGTTGATGGAAAAATATTGATTAGCGCGGCTTTAAACATTAATATAACCTTTAAACCTTTCATGAGACTGGATGTTAGCCCTCATCACTACATCCTGGCTTTGCACTAAAATGTCCCACTGTAGGGTCCAGCATACTGTAAAAGTGCTCCCCTATCAGAACAGCTTGTAGTCCTGAGTGACACGGGTGAAATCAGTGAAGGCAGAGACGGCGGCTTATACCTGCAGGGATTACAGCAGGCCTACCACTGTACTTGTTTTTATTAACTTGCAACATTATGTTCTACTGGGACTTCACACATCCTAAAAAAAAAGCTTAACTGTAATTTACCGGTGTGATCGAGTGTGAACACAAAGGTATCGATGACTTCCTTAGCTTGATCAGCCAGCTGTAGAGGTGGCTCAGTTCAGACGCCACCTTTGCTATTCTCCTGTAGATAGTAGACAGCAGGTCAATGGACTGAGTTGAGTTGCAGGCAATTCAATTGGCTGTCAAGTCAACCAAAGAAGCTGCTCCTCTTTTACCTTTTATTATAATCATACTCCTATTGGAGCCAATGTGGAATACAAAAATTAAAAAAAAGCCGAATGACATAAAATTATATTGAGAAGTGCGGGTGGGGGTGGGGGTAGGAGAGGTTTGGATTGCAGGAAGATGAAAAGAGATATGAATTGATACCCTCTGTAGTGTGCATCTTGCTTGTGGCACTGCGGGCGCCATGAAATGCTCCCTTTGTGGATTTGTGATGAGAAGTTAAATATAGGAGAGTTACTGTCAGTAAGCAATGATTTATACATGGCCCGTGATTCAATGCAAGCGGTTATATGCACTAACTAATTACCACTTCTGCAGGGCTTGAACCATTTAAAGGCTGACATGTGTCGAATTAGCATTCAACATTTCAAGTAGTTTTAAATCTAAATGTTGTAATTAACAGAAATGAGTCATATGAATTTTGCTGAGTGGATTTGAGAGAATTACAGTTTATTACGAATTGTTGCCCATCCTACACAATACATATTTTTCTAGTTTAGCCAGTGTGTTTTCTAGTATTTTTCAGTTCCTCCACTTTGACTCTGTCAGTGCACCATTTGAGCTATCCGCTTTTTCTTGTTACCACATTATAGATAATACTAATTTTCTTTCCACCTTCCAGCCGTTGGAACCAAAACACTATTAAATACTTTCTCCTTTCCTATTCTTCTCTTCCTGCTCAGTTGAGCCCATAGGCCAAGATGTATGCTTGTCACATTACTCTGAAAAACACATTAATATTCTGCCCACAAAGTGTTCTTCATACTGTATGCTAATGGAAATGTACTACACTCCCTCTACATAGTCTGTTTATTCCAGGCAAGGAGCCGCAACGGTTGCTTAGAATGAAATGCCTCTTGTAGTCTATATTCCAGGTTTTCTAGGGTACAAGAACAGACCTGAATGTCAACGTCATAACTAATACAGGAGAACAAATAGCGGTTCTTTGGGGAAATGGTTGCAGGGCAGAGGCCAGTGAGTGCTCATGTCTGGAAATATCTAAAAAACCCTGTTGTTTGACAGATCAGATGCACTGCCACCTTTTTAGACAAACCATACGTTTTCCTCTTGTTGTGTTTTCCTTATCAGTTGTGTGCCTTGCCAGCGTGAGTTGAAGAAGACATCATTTCTCGGCCCCGTACATAAGTCCATGTGTTATAGGAAAAGACACACGACATGGATGTTCGCATGTATGAGTGTGTAACGGTGTGAAGTGTCTGTGTGTGTGTGTCGAGGAGAAGAAGGGGAAATGAGAAAAAATAATTTGACAGGGGCCCGTTGTTGCAGTACTTCACTCATTCTAATTGGCTGTGTGTTTTTGTGTCTGTAATGGTTTGAAATGAGTTTTCTCTTGAGAGTTTGGGATGTATTGCCCATTTTAGTCCTGTCAAAGAGAGACAAACTAAAGTAATTTGTTGCAAAAAGATGTAAGAAAAAAATGACTATATGATGTCACCACAAAACAAACATTTTTAGACACTTTTTTAGCGGCAAAATGGACCAAAACAAAGAAGACAAAGGCAGTTTGGTGTTACTCGACAAATAAACACATGCAGGTATTTAATTTAATGGCTGGAACTGAAATTTCACCATTCACACATTATCTGTTCAGCGTGGATCAGCGCTCTGATGATGGTAAAGGATGGAAAACAAGTTAAAAACAGTTTGCTTCAACTGTGTGTGACAGAAATTTGCTTTATCTTTAAAGTGATTCTGACCAACATTTTTATAAACCTATTTACATTAGTGAGAGTGTATGGCATGTTTTCAAAATGTTGCCTCTCCCAATGTATTCAGAGGCTTGTTATCTTTCATAGCTTTATGTGCTTAGCTCCATTTTACTCCTATTCAGACAGGCAGCTAGTCTCCGCCAGCCTAGAGAAAGCAAGGAAGTGCTAAAGCAGTATACAGGCAGAGCCAAAAGTTTGGACAGAGGAAGGCAAGTCTTTTATAATTTTCAATTACACCTTTTTGCTGATGTTTCTTATCACAGAGTGGCCGACATTATGCCTTCAGTGTCTTTGGAATCGATTTTTAGAGTGTCTGTTGGCCCTGTAGGATTGGATGGTCCCACACTCAGGGAAGCAGGATGCAAGTAGCTCCATAGTGAAGCAATTAATGAGATTTTGGTTCAGAATCGATCCGTATGCTGGAAAAAGAAGAATGGGCTTCAGCATCAAGTCCTTAGACATCAAAAACAAAATCTTTCTGTTCTAATACTGAATTGTAGACTAGCTCTGTGAACCCCTGAAATGTTTGTTCAGTTTTTATGTCCACATATAGTATTTCACCATAAGAGGACCAAACTTGACGGCCTGAGTTCCTTAAAAGAGTCCAGGTCCTTTTAGGTTTAGCATGGGACTGCTCATATTCACAGCACTGAACTAAATTTGAGCACTGTCACACAGTATGTCACTTTTTAAGCATGGACTTTCTCTTCAATTTGCTCTGGATGTAGCTCAGTTCTTTACAGCCCTGTTTCTCTTTAGCCTACAAACTGCTCTGCTGTCAGTAAGGTACTATGCTGACAATAAGCCGGGCCAGTGGTGAGAATGCTGAGCAGACAGAGGAGCATAGGTAATGCATTTTTGATGCCCACAATGGCTACCATTTCCGTGCTCAGGGAGTAGTGTGACTGCGCTAGTAGGAACCCTGTGAGACTCCAGGTCCAGCTTCTGAATAAGTGTTAAGTGTCCCATTAAAATGGATGTTCAAATCAGCAGGGAGAAGCAGATTCTCCTGCAAGCTCCTAATCTCTCCTTTCAGCCCCGCTTATCTGCACTATCTCAGAGGGAAGTTCTCCAAAGGTGGCACAGTTTGAAGTCCTTGTGCCATGCCCTTGAAGGCTCACATCTTTTTCCCCAGACGGGTAATCAAAAAGTTTTCTTCCATCACCTGTGCGCATGTCATCTCTCGTCTTTTTTTGTACATGGTGGGCTGTGTGCCATTTTCAGAACATGCAGCATTTGTATGATGATTCGCTGGAACCTATATTTTCTAGGATAGTACCATAAATAGGTATATATATATATATATATATACACACACACATATACACACAGCATCCGGAAAGTACTCACAGCGCTTCACTTTTTCCACATTGTTATGTTACAGCCTTATTCCAAAATGGAATAAATTTATTTTTGTCCTCAAATTTATTAAAAAATAAAAAACTAAGAAATCACATGTACATAAGTATTCACAGCCTTTGCTCAATACTTTGTTGATGCACCTTTGGCAGCAATTACTGCCTCAAGTCTTTGAATATGATGCCACAAGCTTGGCACACCTATCTTTGGGCAGTTTCGCCCATTCCTCTTTGCAGCACCTCTCAAGCTCCATCAGGTTGGATGGGAAGCGTCGGTGCACAGCCATTTTCAGATCTCTCCAGAGATGTTCAATCGGATTCACGTCTGGGCTCTGGCTGGGCCACTCAAGGACATTCACAGAGTTGTCCTGAAGCCACTCCTTTGACATCTTGGCTGTGTGCTTAGGGTCGTTATCCTGCTGCCAGTCTGAGGTCATGTATATATATGTGTATGTATGTATGTATGTATGTATGTGTATATATGCTATATATATATATATATACATGTATATATATCTTTAATAATAATGTATGTATATGTATATATATATATATATATATATATGCTCTTTCTTTCTTTATATATATATATATATATATATGTAATAATGATATTATATATATATATGTATATGTATATATATGTATATATGTATATGTATGTATATGTATATATATGTATGTGTATATGTATGTATATGTATATGTGTATATATATATGTATATATATGTATATGTATATGTATGTATATATATGTATGTGTATATGTATGTATATGTATATGTGTATGTATATGTATATGTGTATATATATATGTATATGTATATGTATGTATATATATGTATATATATATATGTATGTATGTATATATATGTATATATATATATGTATGTATATATATATATGTATATGTATATATGTATGTGTATGTATATATGTATATACACACACATTTTTCTTTAATGTGAATATTAATGTCACCAACAGCTCAGTAATTAATTAAATTATTTGCATATTTTCATCTAAAATCCAAATTATATCAACATTTTCCTGATGGTGGAATGTAACTAAGTACATTTACTAAAATACTGTACTACTGTACAATTCTGAGGTACTTGTACTTTACTTGAGTATTTCTACTTCTACTGCACTGCATTTATCTGACAGCTTTAGTTACTTTACAGATTCAGATTTTTACACAAAACACATGAAGAGTTTATAAAACCTGATGTTTAGCTCTAAATGAAACTCAGTTTCTACAGGTACAGCTGATCGATCAGTCCATTAATCAATCAGCTGATTGACAGGAAATGAATGGTTGAAGTGATTTTTGCTGCTTTTCCTCTGAATGATGTTAATAATGTTAATGATGTTGAGGTTTGGACTGTTGGTTGTGAAGGAGTCACTTTGGGCTCTGGCTCATTGTGATCAATCAATCAATCAATCAATCAATCAATCAATCAATCAATGGATTAATGGAGAAAAGAATCAGCAGATGAATCCAGAATGAATCATTAGATACA
>VMKM01002752.1:0-58687 GCA_008360985.2 Macquaria ambigua | reverse complement strand
GAACATTTTTTACACAGTGGGGTGACGGACGGGCACACTTGTGACGTTTGGGGCCCCCGGATAGTCTCCGTGGGCCCACCACGTTACCCAGGAATGAGGCCTCCATCCTGGGTAGTTATTTCTGGATCCCCCTCCCCTCCATGTCTCCGTGGGCCCACCACGTTACCCAGGAATGAGGCCTCCATCCTGGGTAGTTATTTCTGGATCCCCCCCCCCCTCGACACGGAAACAGTGCAAAATCTGTCAAAATTCACATTGTGGATGTTACCCAAAGGTGGGGTTACTTCTGAAGCTGGAGTACCAGGGGCTGGAGTACCAGGGGCACGAATAACCAAAGTTAAAGTTTTTCGACGCATAAAGGCACGCTTTCCCTTACAAAGCGTGTCCTTTGTATGTTTTACAAACTCGTATCGACAGGATTTCAATAAACCAGTTTACAAGAGCACGAGATTCCCAAAACAAACAGAGCGGTTGATACCCAGAGAGTTGTTGCCCGACCCCGGGGGCCTCAGGGCGGATACGCTGCACGAGTCGCAGACGTTTGGGGCCAGCGGAGGTCTGCGAGGGCCTCCCGGCCCACCACGGTTACCCAGGAATGAGGCCTCCATCCTGGGCAAGCTGGATTGTGCATAAATAATAATAAATGGAGTACCAGAGAGAGAGAAAAAAAAGAAAGAGGAGCCCCAAAAACCCAGGGTGATTTAAAGCAATTTTTATTGAAACAAATCTCCCGGAGGGCAGGTGATGGGGCGGAGGCTGACCACCAGCCTCTTGTGTCCAAAGGATCTCTTTGTCGGCGGCTGCGGCTGCTGGTGGTGGTGGTGGTGGTGAGGAGGAGGAGGAGAGGGCGGCTCCTCAGAGCTGAGTTCCACGGAGACTGCAGGGGTCTCCTGTGGGCGGAGGCGGATGCGGTGGAGGCCTCCTCAAAATGACGGCGTATCTGCCTGGACTGCGCCACGCTGAGGTTTAGGGCGTAAAACCTGTCCGCCGTGGCGGTGTTGTGGAACATGAATGTTGCCATCCTGCCTCTGACCTCCGGTGAATGCACGTTTTTGGCCTGGAGAGAGTGGAGGAGAAAGAGAGAGAGAGAGAGAGGCAGGCAGGCCGTCAGTCAGTCAGTCAGACAGACAGAGAAAGGTCGCTACTAGCGGCAAAAGTGGTTCAGCAAAGCAACCGCTGTGATGACACACACACAAATGCGACTCACGTGTGCAGAGACGGCGGTCCTGAGGTCGGTGAAGGTGGGCTTCCCCGGCAAGCCCATCTCCGCCCAGGCGCCCTGCATGTATCGAACGAGGTTCTTTGCCGGCCCCTTCCCAGCCGCGAGGCAGACGAGGCCGCACGTGGGCTGGCAGTGCGCGCGCAGCTCCAGCCACGTCTCCAGCCACTCGTATTCTTCGGGCCGGAGAAAGATCTGGGCCGCCCCAAAGTCCCTACAGGTCTTGTGGTTGCTGACAGAGACCACAAAGCCCTCGGAGGACTGGCTGGTGGTCCTCGCGGCCTCCACCTCCTCCACAGTCATGTTGGTCCGGACCCCGGGGCGGTGGCCGTAGATGCTGGCCAGGAACGCAGAGAGGTATCCGTAGAACCTGTATCTCAGCGCTTGTGACCCGTCCTTCTTCATCTCATCTGTGGGAGAGAGAGAGAGAGAGAAAAAGAGGACAAAAAAAAAAAAAAAATGAGAAAAGTTTGCCCCGGTGATGCAACGCAAAAACAAAAAGCACATTCGGGCGGGCGGGCGGCCGCGCCGACCCTGTGTCCGAGGGCTTGCCCCCCCCATATCCGCACACCCCTACCTACCTACCTACCCACCCAGCAGTTGGGGGATCTTGGCCTTGGCCAGGTCCCGGCACTTCTTCAGGCTGTCGCGGGACACGACCCTGGCCATTTTGTCTGCCTTCACTCGCATTTGGTGCAGCACCACCTTTTTTGTGAGGTTGGCCAGGGCCGCTTTGACAGCCCTGACGGCACCGGTCAGCTGGGCCTGGGGCAGGCGGCACAGGGGAGGAGGGGTCTCCTTCACATATTGGAGGAACTGGTGCACGTTCCTCAGATAGATGTTTGCGGTTGTCACGGTCTTGCCCACGGTCAGCAGGTGTCTGGACCACCCGGAAAAGAAAAGGGGAGAGAGAGAGAGAGAGAGTGGTGAGAGACTTTGTCAGGGATCCACGGGCCTGCCGCCGCGGCGTTAATGATCAGGAAAAGCCCGGTTTGCGACACACTTACCTTCTGATCTGGGCCCCGTCGTCCAAAATCGACCAGCGGTGGAGGTCCTGTTTTCCCGTGGCCATGAAAAAGACAAAAGACTTCACCCGGCTGACCTTTGAGTAGGCGTTTTCCAGCTGCTTGGCAGAAGGGCAGATTCCCTCGTGGTAGTGCTGGTAATCCTCCAGGTATCGTTCTGTGAATGGAGCTGGAGTTTAGCCAGGAAAGGCACGCTCTCGGCTGGGTCCCGCCCCGGTGAGTTTGACCACGAAAGAGGGTGAGCTATGGCCCCGTGTCCGCACGCTCTCTCGGCTGGGTCCCGCCCCGGTGAGTTTGACCCCGAAAGATGGTGAGCTATATGTCCTCACGCACTCTCGGCTGGGTCCCGCCCCGGTGAGTTTGACCCCGAAAGATGGTAAAGCTATGCCCATATCCGCACGCTGCCGGCTGGGGTGAACTATGCCCATATCCGCACGCTCTGAGAGCAACATTTAGTGGGAAAATTAGAAGCCGACTTACCGATGGATTCGGGAAAAGTCAGATGGCGCGGGCCCGTCATTCTCCCACTGCTTTGGAGGAGCCTGGTCAGCGATGGCGCGCTGGACTCGGCCGATCCATCTCCATCCACCCCAGCAGCGGCTCGTGGCGGCTCTGTGAGCGTGCTCCGGCCGGTTGTTCTGCGTAACGCTTTGGCGAGTCTCTTGCATCTTTCCCGGAGCTCGGCCAGCTCCTGCTGCTGCTGCTGCTGCTGCTGCTGCTGCTGCTCCTCCACCACCGCCTGGCCCGCCTCGCCCTCGAGGTCCAAGCCGGAGACCATGGCGGGTGAGGGGGTTGTGGCTCGAAGAGCAGCCAGGAGGCTGATGGTTTTACTTCTCCTCACCGTGTTGAAGTGAACCGCCACCTCGTCTTTGCTGAGCTCCGGGTGGCTATCGCCTAGGTGCCTGTCCAGTCTCGTGCTCCGGTACGCACACCCCGAGACCGGGCAGGCCGAGTCCCTGATGTTGACTCGCGGGGCGGCGTGGTTGAGGAGAATCCTTCTCTCGGCCTTGTTCGCCACATGGTGCCTCCGTCTGAGGTGGCTGTACAGAGCCGCAAAAAGCCTGAAGCAGAGGGGGCAGTTGGATGACTTCTTGGGAAGCGTCATTGCTTGGAGAGGAGAAAGAGGGGTTTGATGGAAAAGGGGGCGCAAAAGAAAAAGACAGCCCCAGCGGTGCGCGGCACGCGGTTTAAATGTTGGGGGAGTGGACTCAGACGGCTGGGTTAGACCAATGGGGAACAACCCTTCCAAACGGGGTCTGCCGGATGAGAACAATTCTGCCACGGGCTTTTGCCGCAGGGGAACATCCCTGACGCGGCGGATGACGGCCGGGAACAATGGGTGACGTTTGGGGCAGAGCCCCCATTCAAATGCGTGCCAAGTGGCAGCCCGCAGCCTAAGGCGCGCAAGGACAAAGACTTTTTTACCAGGAAGAACAGTTCGGGCTACTCCGACGTGAGATGAAGGATGTAACCGAGCGTCATGAATCAGTATGCGCTGATCTCGCCACCCAGATGAACTACCTCGTGGACCGGGTTCAACGATTGGGTTCCCTGGACGCCGCTTCGGAGGGCGCTACGGCACAACCAGTGACTCCGGTGGCGGTTCAGCCTTCTCCCGTTCCAGCTGCGGTACCCATCCGGCTGTCCAGTCCAGAGAGGTTCTCGGGTGAGTCGGGCGATTGCCGACCGTTTTTGTCCCAATGTGATTTGCATTTCGAGTTCCAAGCAGCCGCTTTCCCATCAGATAGGGCTAAAGTGGCTTACATTATCTCCTACCTGTCCGGACGCGCCAAGGCTTGGGCTACAGCTGAGTGGGACCGGAGGTCGGCAGTTTGCCATTCTTTGCCGCTTTTTGTTAAGACATTTACCCAGATTTTTCAGACTGTGTCCCCCGGCCGTGAGGCAGCGAGGGCTCTGGTGACGCTGCGTCAGGGTAGACGTAGCGTGTTGGACTACGCCATTGAGTTCCGCACGCTCACGGCAGAGAGTGGGTGGAATCAACTAGCTCTGGTGGATGCATTTTTTTAACAGACTCTCTGAGTCTGTAAAGGACTACCTAATTCCCGTGGATTTTCCCTCTGAACTGGATGCCTTAATTGCCCTAGCCTCCAGGATTGATAAGAGACTGCACGAACGAGGGGGATCTCGTTTTCGCTCCGACACCACGCCGGCTTTCCTGGCTAGGAGACAAAGCGCTGGCCCAGCTATTGATTCCTGTGCCTTTTTGCCTGCTCCGGCTTCTGCCACTCCTGCTCCTGAGGAACCCATGCAGATCGGCCGCACTCAGCTTACACCGGAGGAACGACAACGACGAATGAGCGAGGGGAGATGCATTTACTGCGCTCAGATGGGTCATTTCCTGGTCAACTGCCCTGTGAAGAGGAGCGGTGGTTCCCGGCAGGCAACCACTTTGGTGAGACGCCTAGGTCCAATCATCAGCTCACTACGGTTGAACTGCTCTCTCCCTCTCACTCTCTTCCTCGCAGGCACCCGGCCCTAGTGGATTCAGGCGCTGATGCCAATTTCATGGAATACACTTTAGCAGCAGAACTTGGGATTTCCAATCTGCCACTTGCCCAACCCATCACCGCCACCGCCCTCGATGGACGTCTTCTGTGTACGGTAACCTATTACACCTCCCCGGTTACCTTAACCTTTCCTCATACTCACACGGAGCAGATCAGTTTCCACCTGTACCATGCCACTCACCATCCCCTGATTCTGGGGTATCCCTGGCTCATTAAACATAACCCTCACATTGATTGGTTAACTGGCACGGTTCTGTCCTGGGGAAGGGATTGTCAGCATCAGTGTCGCTCAGGTGCTGTGGAGCCGGGTTCTTCGGCTGTTGCCTATTCAATTCCTCCTCCGGAGGATTTCCAGTTCCCTGACTTATCATCGGTTCCTGAGTGTTATCTGGAGTTAAAGGAGGCCTTCAACAAGGTGAAGGCTACCTCCGCATCGGCCGTATGACTGCGCCATCGACCTTCTCCCCGGAACAGCGCCTCCTAGGGGACGTCTCTACTCCCTCTCCACACCCGAACGACAGGCCATGGAGGATTACATCGGCTCGGCCTTGGAGGCTGGTATCATCCGTCCTTCATCCTCTCCAGCAGGCGCCGGGTTCTTCTTCGTGGGGAAGAAGGACAAGACCTTGCATAGACTACAGGGGCCTGAACGACATCACCATTAAGAACAGGTACCCTCTGCCTTTGATCTCCTCTTGTTTTGAACTGTGACAAGGGTCAAAGGTGTTCACGAAGCTAGACTTGCACAACACTAACCATTTGGTTAGAATCAGGGAGGGGGATGAATGGAAGACTGCCTTCAACACCCCCAGTGGCCATTATGAGTATCTGGTCATGCCGTTTGGCTTGACCAATGCACCCGCTGTTTTCCAGGCACTGGTGAATGACGTCCTGCGGAACATGTTGAATAGATTCGTTTTTGTGTATTTGGACGATATCCTAGTGTTTTCTCCTGATTTGGACTCCCACGTGTCGCATGTGAAGCAGGTGCTTCAAAGACTGTTAGAACACAAGCTTTTCGTAAAGGCAGAAAAATGTGAGTTTCATGTCCCTTCTGTCTCATTCCTGGGTTTTGTGGTTTCGGAGGGAGAGATGAGGATGGATCCGGAGAAGGTCCAGGCAGTTAAGGACTGGCCTACTCCGTCCTCGCGGAAGGATGTCCAACGGTTTCTGGGGTTTGCGAACTTTTATAGGAAGTTCATTAGAGGTTTTAGCACCATTGCTGTTCCATTGCATGCCTTAACCTCTTCCAAGTTGCAGTTCTCCTGGTCCCCCCGTGCCAAGGCCGCTTTTCAACGACTAAAGGACTGCTTCACATCTGCTCCCGTGTTGACGCTCCCAGTCCCTTCCCGGCAGTTCATCGTCGAAGTGGATGCTTCGGATTTGGGGTTGGGAGCCGTTCTGTCGCAGAGGTCAGTGAAGGACAATAAGTTACATCCGTGTGCCTTTTTGTCCAGGAAGTTGTCTTCGGCAGAGCAGAACTACGACGTGGGGGACCGGGAGTTGCTAGCCATTAAGGTGGCTTTGGAGGAGTGGAGGCACTGGCTGGAGGGGGCAGAACATCCCTTCCTGGTCTGGACAGATCACAAGAACCTGGAGTACCTCAAGACCGCTAAGCGTTTGAATCCTCGCCAGGCCAGGTGGGCTCTGTTCTTTTCTCGTTTTAACTTCTCTTTCTTATTGCCCTGGGTCCAAGAATCTAAAACCTGACTCCCTTTCGAGACTGTTCTCTGCTGAGAGGGATGTCGGATCTAGTACGCCCATACTGCCCAGCTCTTGTTTTATGGGAGCCATCATGTGGGAGGTGGAGGACAGGGTGCGAGAGGCCATTCGGGAGATTCCTGTACCACCTTCTGCCATCTTCTGGGAGCATCCGTCAGTCTCACGTCGGGCCACCATCCTCAAACCAATGGTCAGACGGAGCGTCTGAACCGGGTTGCGTTGCTTAACCTTCCAGACTCCCGCGTCATGGAGTAAGGTGTTAGGGTGGGTGGAGTACGCGCACAATACCTTGCCCAGCGCTTCCACTGGGATGTCGCCATTCCAGTGTGTTTTCGGCTATCAACCCCCTCTGTTCCCGGCACTGGAGCAAGAGGTGGAGGTTCCATCCGCCCTCGCCATGGTTCGGCGTTGTCGCCTAGCCTGGACGAGGGCTCGACGGGCTCTGCTGCGAAGCTCTGAGGCCTACAAGAAAGCAGTGGACCGTAAACGGAGGCCGGCTCCAGTGTACGTTGCTGGACAAGGGGTGTGGTTGTCCACCAGGGATCTTCCTCTGCGGGTGGAGTCTCGTAAGTTGGCACCTCATTTTATTGGTCCATTTCCAGTGTCCAAGGTTATTAATCCTGTTGCTATGAGACTGAAACTTCCTAGGTCTATGAGAGTGCACCCGACATTTCATGTCAGCCGGATTAAGCCGGTGAGGGAGAGCGCCCTGGTCCCTGCCTCCAAACCCCCGCCACCCCCCCGGGTCATTGATGGTGGACCTGTTTATACAGTCAAGAAGTTGCTGGCCGTTCGACGGAGAGGTCGGGGATACCAGTACCTGGTTGACTGGGAGGGTTACGGTCCTGAGGAGAGGTCGTGGGTGTCGACTAGTAATATCATCGACCACGACCTCATTCGGGACTTCCATCGCGACCACCCTCAGGATCCGGGCTCATCAGGTTGTGGCCGGGGTCGTCCACCGGTTCCGCCGGATCCTGGGCCGTCGGGAGTCAGCCATAGAGGGGGGGTACTGTCAGGGTCTGCCAAGTCAAGTAGTCTTTGTCTTGTGGTTTCCTGTTTTATTTTGGTAGTCTCTTGTGTCATTCCCCATGTCCTGTCAAGTTTCCCACCTGTGTGATTGTCTAATGTGATTCACCTGTGTCTTGTTGTCCCCTCCTCCTCAGTGTATTTAAGATGTGTGTTCCCTTCCTTCTGTGCCAGATTGTCCTATCCTCGTGTGAGCATTCCAGCGTCTTTTCTTTGTGCATGTTTCCCGTGTTTTTGAGACCCTTGCTTGTGTTTTTGGATTTGAGTTTTTTGCCTCTGCTTGTTTGGACTGATTACCCGTGTACTGAACCGCTTTGATTAAAGCTTCTGGACTTTATCCCCGTGTGTTGGTCTGCTTTGTGGGTCCTTCGTTCTGTGCGCCTGACACAGACAGACTGGACAGACAGAGCGGCTGTGGCGGCAGCTGGCTAGACACACTAAAACAGACATTGCCATTCAGTTTGGCACTCAGTCTTATCTGAGTCTTACCTTATCTTGTTTTCTAACATGATCTAACGTGGGAATGTCATTTGATGGGCTGAAAGCAGCGCTGGAGCTGTGTTACAACGCAAGTTGAATTATGATTTGATTTGGGAATTATTAGATTTTAAGATTGAACCTGAGGATGAAAGAACATTTTCACAGTACTATCACTCAAGATTACACATTGAAATGGAAATGTCACATTTGGTGTGATTTAGTCTTGAAATCTTATTTTGCCAGTGAGTGAGATGATCTATAATATAATTTATCCTACCATTGCCCAAAAAAGTTCAAAAACACATTAGAGGTCAGTCCTCCTTTGCCCTCTCTGTGAGCCTTTTGTTTACAACCCATGTGGTGACTTTGCTTGACTTTTTCTAAACGTAAACATGTGTGGAATGTTTTGAGATACCCCTACTGATTTGTCTTTTTTATTTCACTTACTTTTTTTTAAGCAAGCCCTTATGATGAAATAACTTGAATTTAAAAGGAAATTCAGCAGGCAAGTTTACTGAACAAAACAAGTGAAATAACCTTATTATATTAGTCTATCCATATGGTGCCTATCTATCTGATCAAGAGAAGCCTGTATCGATATCGATATCGATTATGCCGCTTGGCTGGCCCGCAGACGCTGCCTTGCTCACCTCCGCCAGCATCTAGGCTATCACATTCCCAACTTGATGGTGCGTTGTGTTTGTTTCCTAGGCGGGAGGTCAGGCCATAAACGTGAGAACTGATGAGCGCCGAGAACGATCAGCAGGTATCATCTGTTACCTGTTAGGGGAGGAGAGCCAGTACGACCGCACCACGTTATAACCCCTCTGTCAAGCCAGACGGGATAAAATAGCCAGTTCAGCTCCGGTTAAAACTCAACATTAAAAGTAAAATCCTAATTGACGGACACCGCTGTGTTCTTAAATGCCAAGAAATGAAAGGGCAGATGTGAGAGGGGCTTTCTTGCTGATGTAAATCCAATGGCTGATAGATGCAATATAGCTAAAAGAGGGCAGATGTGTGTGTGTGTGTGTGTGTGTGTGTGTGTGAGAGAGAGAGAGAGAGAGAGAGAGAGAGAGGGGGAGAGAGAGAGAGAGAGGGAGGGCTGCAAGGCAGGCAAAAAGACTCCGAGCTGCGAAGGACCGCTTTTATTTTGAAAGCACGCTGTATTTGTGTGCGTGTCTTGAATTTACTGGAAGTAGCTGCAGGTCAGCCTGTTGCGCACTTGGCGGCACACACAGACAGAGCGCACCACAGCTGCGTGGATGCCAGTATTGGACTTCTCTTAAGTGATTTTTATAGGCGATTTTATCATCGGATTCCCATCGGATTCTCATCGGGTCGGTTTTTCTTCTAATTTAACAAGGGCTCATTACAAAGTGCCACCTCTGAGCGGATACAGCCTTTACGCATCCCGGGAGCAGGGGCAAAGGGACTCTCCAGGTGCGTGTGTAGCCTACCTATATGCGTGTGTTAGTGTGAGTGAGTGAGTGCCCTCTTGAATGTAGATGTCAAACTCTCCTCTTGGACACACGAGTGTGCTCTGGTGTGTGTGTGTATGTGTGTCCCTGCATATGCCTGTGCCAGCAGCTGGTCGCCTTTAGTTGTCCAGCAATACTTTCACTTTCGTCAGGTGCGTAAGTCATTTAGCCTATTGCTCAAGCGGCGCTTTACTTCTGGCAGAGGAAAGTGACAATATGGGCCCGCTGATGAGGTTTACAAGGCAAATAAACTTTGTGGCTCAGCCTACATGGATTAGGCTAATGCAACCAGTCGCAACATCATAATATTTGCAGCAGCTGTCATAAACCATGAACGATAAGGACCTTATTGATCCCACAGGGGAATTTGCATCCTCACAGCAACAGTTCTAGAGGGGTGCTAGAGGGCTAGACTATATAAACAACCGCATCGGACAATTTCAACACTATAGAGCAAACGCAGGAGTGTTAGAGTTGAGGTCACACCAGGCTGTTGAGCGCAGCATGAAACGAGTAAAATAACTGATGGCGAAGTGTAAATCTACTGAAAGCAACATAAGCATGTGAGAGAACGACACAGTAGGCAATGTGCTTATAACTGATTGTTAAATTAAATCTTTCCTCCCAAAAGAGTATCTGACAGACAAGGTGACAGAAGTTCATGCACCCACAGGTAGTTCAGGCTTTAAGAACTTGCCCATTTGACCCGAGCTTCAGTTTTTTTGATGCAGTTGAATGAGCATTTGTTTGGCCAGGATGTGCAAATGCAGCAGGTATTTCTGCTTTATTTCATCATGGCACAACATTCAGTGGACTGTGACCATGTTACTGCAAATAGACACCCTGCCTATACTGCCATTTGACCAGCTGTGGGTATAAAGGGCTCCAGCCACCTACAGCCAATGAAGCCCTTTTGGCCTGAGGCCATTGAGACATATATGATAATGTTGTTGGGCTGAAGAGGCTGGACTTGTGGAGAAAATGTAGGATTAAAAAAATCCAAAGATAGAACAGGAAGGGAAAAGAGGAGGGTGTGATGACTCTCTTTTTGTGTGAGGACATTTTGACACAGTCTCATGGCATCCCAGACTGTTTGAGGGTTAGCACTGCTTGGTTTTAGGGTTAAAATTAGGATGAGGTTTAGACATGCAATGCTGAAGGCTAAGGTCAAGGTTGGAGTGAATATGGGTGGACTGTTGGGGGCTCTTACAAGCACAGGAATACTAAACAAACAAACAAGTAAATAAATAGGATGACGGGCAGGGAAACACTAGTCACTACTTTAACCTGTATAGGCCTATATAATATATTCCATTACATACATTCTGTAGGCCTATGGTCATGCAGTATGTCTTTGGAAAGAGAAGAAACCACAGACCCTGTAATTTTCTGAGTGCACACTGAAGGCAGCTTAGAGATGCAGCTTTTATGCATTATTGCCTGTGTGGGTGCAAAAGGTTCAACATGAGAGCTAACATGGTGAAACGTTCCTGTGTCCTGTTAACACAGTTTTGTAGTACTGGGCAACAGCTTGTAAACAACTCTTACTGAATTCTTGCTGCTCTGTCACCCGATTAAACCTGAGATATACTCATCAGTTTCAAGACCGGAAGGCTGATATGACTAACCAATACTGACCAACCAATGTGCTACCAACTACAGGATGAAAACACAATCTGCAGATTTGTGACATAAGCAGTATACCGAGATGCACACTCAGCTCTGGTGACACCTAGAGCGGGGGATGATATTATAATTACAGTGGGTAACGTATTGTTTGTATCTGCAACACATATCAGAGAAGTATTTATAAAATTTGCCAAATGCTCAGATTCGACCCCTCAGAATCTGCAAAGAATTAAATTACATCTGATTTTTCATTCATTCAATTTTTACCCGAACCTAGTATATGTCTCCACGCTAACATCTCAAGGTCAAGTCTTTCAAAATTAATAATTTTTAGCCTTAGTTACTGGCCATGTTAAGGCAAAGTGAAGATTGTGACCCGCCCATGGATCATGGGAGTCTTTGACTGAAATCATTCACTGGAAACTTCCCCTACTGCGTCATGAGGTGATCACACTTGTGCCTGTGTTACAATTTTTTTTTTTTTTGGTGCCTGTCTACATGCAGCATGCAGTAATTACAACCCACACACCATTTCGTCTATTTTTGCAGACTGTGAAACCAACAGTTTTTAGTCATTTGTTGACCTCTGCAGCAACAGGTTGGCGGCCTGCCACTGCATCCAGCCAGGAAGTAGTCACTGAGGTGTGACGTGCAGCTGTGGAGTGCTGGAATAAATTTTGGCAATAGCCAGATGGAGAGAGTGAGAAAGAGAAAGAGAGAGAGAGATGAGGGGGAAGATAAAGATTTGAAGAGAGAAAAACAGGAATAAAAGAGTGAGGGAGGGAAGCAGAGAAGGAAGCAATGACTCATAATTGAGATTGTTTATTGTCTAGATAAATAGATCATATGAATATTAAGTAAATACTGAGACATGTTTAAATGGCTTTTTAATCAGCTATGAAGAATATTATTGACCCGTCATCAGTTTGTTGTGTTGATGTTTAATACAAACGTTCTGTCCCAAAATAGGCTCTTTTTGTTTGAGTGAGTATGACTCATCAGTGACATTCAGCAGTGATTATACAGCGTAGGTCAAAACATCATAAGCATTCCTGAGCTTTGCTGGAGTTTACTTGAGACTGGAACATTTTATTGACAAGACACAGAAAGCCGGCGGTGGGTGTGCTGCTCTGAAAGTCTCTGCCTCAATTGGGGAATGCCTCTGCTTTCCCTGAGAGGTTTCTAATATTCTGCACAACGGGGTTAGACAAATATTAGAAACACCTTTAAATATAATGCAGTCCAGTACACACCACAGCCTCCAAGGACCACCACTCAACACCTCCCTGACAGTGTAAAATGTTTAAACTTGCCTTTTATCTTGGTCGTCTTTCTGCTGCTTGCTGTGGAATTGCACTAAGCTCAAGAGTTGCATCTAAAATGACCTCATAGTTCGTCAGAATTTTTTTTTATGTGAGAAGACATTGTATATATTAGGGGCACGTCTGCCACCAAGATGGTGCTCAGTGATAGGTCAACGTTGAACATGTCATGATTTTCATAATGGAAAGAAGTGCCTGGATTGGTGGAAGCTGTCTGCACTCAGCTGCTAAGTTATTTTCTGTGGGTTTCTTGTAAATGTCTGCATGGATGCTGATGTGAGCTTTCTGCATGGTCCAGTTTGGTTTGTCCTGTGACGTCACAGGTTATAGCTGAGGCACAGTGTTCCTTCTGGTCCAAATATGAAGTAGATGTGCATGCATTTTACACTAATGCTGCCAAACATGTGGAAATGAGAGCATGCAATTTTTTAATAAATGTAGGCCTATGTTTCTAAATTTGATATTTTCTAATTTCAGCTATTGTATATAAAAGGTATTTTTCTGATTACAGCTTCATGTAATGCTGTGTTTGGTTAGAAAAAACAAAGCCTGGAGCAGTGATTTCGAGCCAGTTTGCGGTGCACTAGTGTTCATTCAGAGTTGCTCAAGTGTGTTGTGAAAAATCTGAAGTGGCATTTTTGTTTTGTATCATATTCCCATGAGAGCCATGGCAGGGTGTGTAAGGTTATAGTAACTGATGAAAACTGATGTGACGGCCAGAGAGAAATAAAGCTGATTTTAGGATATAAACTATGTGTACAACATACCTTTTGTAAAGGAAGTTATGGTCAATTTATGTATTAATGTTTAACGTAGCAGTCATCCGTATCTCAGACATCTGGTAACCACCAACAGGTTTTTGATTTACAGATGTAATCTTCAGGGTTACTAACCGATTCCAAAGCCTTTCTGGCATCAGTGCTTAAGATTCTCCAGAAATGCTGGGATTGTGCTGTGAAGATGTACAGTAGATATCAGCAAAATACATGCAATTATAGTCAGGTTGTTGACAGACTCACTAAAGTGGGAGAGCACCTCACTAGGACAACAAATCCTCCAACGACCACATAGGTCGGGTACAGGTCTTCACTTCGACTGAATTAAGCAGAGCAAAGCAAAATCAGTCACAATAATATAACAAATAAGTGTGCGTATCATTACTGACAAACATTTAGGAACTGGTGTAAAAGTATGTAGCCCAATGTTGTGTGACAGGTTGGTTTTGGTTTGTGCCATGTACAAGTGAAGTGGTTCGGTGTAGACATGCAGAGACATGCAGTGAAGCAGAGCGAAGTCCTTTCCCCCCAGTGCAGCCGCGGCGCTGTTTGTCAGGTCTTTATCTGCACTCAACAGTCATACTCCAGTAGGAACTGTGTGTTTTTACATGTAATAAGTTAAATGTGATGGTCTGTCTTTCATTGTGAGATGGATGCATTGTAACAATGTAATTTGATAAACCCTCTTGAGCAATACAATTCAAATTTGACTACAATACATGTTGTGGAAGAAGTGAGAAGTGATGTGTAGTCATATGTAACCTTGCACATAGTAAAATGATTTAAGTCAGTTCTACACGGTGAGTTTAAATTTATTTTAAAAAAGAGCACTTTTTGTGTGTATTGGATTGGTACTCTGTATAATCGGCCAAAAAGTTTAGCTATCAGAAATTGTATTGGAGAAAACATCAGATTGGTGCACCACTATTAGCACATATAAGAGGCACAGTTTCTCATGATGAATATTGGTGTTGTGTAGAGATACAGGCCTTACATAGAGAGCCGAGCTGCTATGAGCAACTCCATAGGTCAGCTCATCTATTACAGGATGAAATTTTAAGGTTTGCCCAAATTTTAAAAAAACTTCTTCACGTCTTTATTGTCATTTTTTAAAATCTATTTTCTTTGATCATATTTGTTTAGGGGTGTAATAAAGCAAATAAATGTATTGATATTTTTAGAAAATATTTTATCAATATAAGTTTTGGTAAGTAACAATAAGTTTTTTCGGCATTTTTTAACAATTCCACTTTCACAGTAAAGGCTTACAACTGTTTTTACATTCAGACACATTCATTTTAAGGCACATGCACTAAGTATTACTGCTTCTGTGATAATGCTGTTTGAGTGACAGAATTACTGCTGACAAATAATTATACATAGGCAGTATTAAGCATATGGGATCACCGTGTGGCTGAAAATTCAGGCATGGCAGGCCACTGCTAAATATGTTACTGATACTGCCGTCCTTCACAGGTAATATCTTCCAGATGTGTGAGGTGGCCTTCAAAACCACACCCTCAGTCTCCTACATCCTTGCTTTTACGTGGCTCTTCGAGATTCATTGCAAACAGTGATTCCCCCACATTCCTCTAACCTGTTCCTAATTTTAATGTGCTATTATGACAACATCTAGACCACATATGCAAGCAGTGGTGCCAAATTGTAGACATTTGGTGCAGGGTGACTGATATGACAGCTAAACAATGTGTATGTATGCATTTCATACATCACAATGAAAGAAAGATTGATGGGGCAAGAAAGGGAACATTTCTTCTTTCTAGAAAAAAAAACACTTTTATTCTAACTATTCTAATTAGTTTTAATCCAAATTGGACCTTAGATCAAAATCTTTTAAAATTGTTTGATCACACATATATACAACCAGGAAATCCAGGATGAGATGCTATGTGATTAAAGGTCAGGTTTAAATTTTATTCAATGAAAAGTATTTCACTACCATTAAATCAGGGTAAGAATAAACTGTGTTGGTTGGATTTGAAAGTGCAGTGGTCACTCTCTGCTCATAAGCACATTTTAATATCTTTGCACTTATAGTGATGTGATGTGTGACCTGATGATGGTGCTAGAGAAAAAGTCAGGGGATCAAAGTTATTATAATTCATCCTCTTGGAACCATGGATGTCTATACTAAATTTCACAGAGATTCATTCAATAGTTGTTGAAATATGCAGTTGGCACTAATGGAAAAGTTCGGGGATCACCAAAGTCATTAGGCGTCATCCTCTGGACATGATGAATGCCTGTACAAACGTTCATGACAATCCACCCAGTAGTTGTTGAGTTATTTCAGTCTGGACCAAAGTAGTGGACTGACTGACTGACCGACAGACATTGCCATCCCCAGAGCCATGCAGCTAGCATGGCTAAATACAATCGATAATGAAAATAATTGTAAGTTGCAGTCCTCATACTCAGCTGTCCATTTGATATTTAACGTAAAAATAAACAGGTTGTTTGATTATTGTTACACTGATGCTGTTACATATATTGTTTTTACACATTATACCTTTTAGGCAGCCACAGGATTTCATTCCTTTCAGTATTAAAATTCAACATGCAGAAACCTTAAACTTGCCTGTGATAACTAATCCTCCACAATTAATATTTTGTTACCTTTCTTTACTGATTAATTTAGCTTCAGTTTTAGCCATGCTAGCAGCGCGGCTCTAGGGATAGCAATGTTGATTGGTCGGTTGGTTCACCACTTTGGTCAAAGCTGAAATGTCTCAACAACTTCTGGATGGATTGCCATGAAATTTTGTAGATATTCATGCCCCCTCAAGACAAATTATAATAACTTTGGTGACCCCCTGACGTTTGATCTCCCATCAGCTCCAGCTGTTCCTTGTGTTGAGGGCTAACAGCAAGTATTAGCAGCATGCTAACATGCTAAACTAAGATGGTGAACATGATTATACCTGCTAAACATCAGCATTTTACCATGATCATTGTGAGCATGTTAGCATGCTGACGTTAGCATTTAGCTCAAAGCACTGCTGTGCCTAATTACAGCCTCACTGAGCCATTAGCATTAGCATGGCTAGACTCATAGAAAACTCTCCATGTACATTATACAACTAGTTGTCAATTGAAAATGACAACTGAGCAGCAAGGAGAATCAAGTAGTGATATAAGTCTAATTGATAATCTCAGAAAAGAGTTCCAATGACTGCAGCTGTTTTTTGTATAGAAAATCTGTCTTTGTGGTGCTTTCTGCTGGTTTCATCTTGAGAGATGACATGGATTCTGTTCAGACCGTCATTTCCTCATATGGGAAATGAAGAATGAATTAAAATACCATCCATATGTCTGTGTTTCGAAACAAAAATTTTAAGCATTTTGTGTACAACAAAATATGTGGAGAGGCTTGGACTTGGTCTGTCCATCTGTTCATAACTGGAGTCCCCCCCCCATCTGTTTGATTGTTTTCCTATTTTCCTTTCTGGCTCCCTGACTGGCTTTTGTCTCTTGTTTTCAGACTTGTCAACAGCAGGGAGCAACACAAGTATAAGAGCCGTAAAAACCAGGATCTGTCGATGCCAGCCTGTGTCTGAGATGCTGAAGCCCGACAACCCATGCGTGTCCCACTGAACAGTCACACACACTGAAGAGTTGCAGACACCTGTGTTGTAGGAGTGTGTGTCTGGCTGGCCCCGTGTGTGTGTGTGCACTTACACACTGTGCTGAGTTTAAAGCACTGTGGAGCTGAGGACTACAGTCCAAGAGTATGGTCCAACTGTCCACCTTAGTCTGCCTGCTGGGAGGCATTTTGGGTAAGAGACATCTGCAAATGTGTATGTTTGTATGTGTGTGCAGTGGCCCTTGCCACTGTAATTGGTGCTGAGCTGGTTTTTGTGTCTGAGTGTAAAAAAATGTAATTGTGTGTGTGCATAATTTGCAGACAGCTACAAGGGCAGTGTGTATCTGAAAGGAGTGAAAGAGTTTTGATGATTGTGGCTGAAAGAGTGAAGAGGAGACAGCCCTACTATTCCTGTATTTTCTCTCATTCTGTTCTCATGTCTTCTTTTGCTCTCTCTCACTCCGAGTCACTGGGCCTTATTTTCATGCATGACATTTGGTGTTGTTTTTCATCACGCCCTCATATTTTGGTGCCAATGTGGAAGAGAAGCCCAGTAGGAGAAGGGTCAATGCTAATCCAGTGGCAAATTGCAGTTTTGGTATTCAGTATGTCCATGTGTTCAAATGGGCCAACAATATATAGCATAAGGTGCAGTGGAGCTGCACCCAACTACAGCAGATCTCTGTAAAATCACATTTAGTCATGTTTTTCTTGTCTGTTTCATTTTGATTACGTTGTTCAACGAGTAAACATCTAGATCCACAGCAAAATACAATTTAAAGGATAGCTTCACATTTTTATCTTAAAGGTTACATATTGTTCAAAATGCACTTTTTCATGGCTTGTCAATATAAATATATGTCCCCGGTGTGTCTAGAGACCCACAATATATGAGAAAAGACCATCCTCTCAGATTTACCTCCTATGGGACTTTAACATAGCACCACCGACAGCTAGGTGACCATCCCTGCCTACGGAATAGCTAGTGAATCTATCTCGCTAATAGCCGACTCCGGTAACACAAAAATGAAGATATGAAGATATGAGCAAAGCACGCAAATTGTCCTGTTGTTGGCAGCAAGAACCAACACAAACGTCTTCATGTACTCCCATCATCTGAGGATGTGAAGACCCAGTGGATTACATTTATTTTTGACAGAAATGTGCCCACAACAATTGGAAAACTCTTCCTCAACGAGTGCCAGTACGAAGCAGGATTCACTTCAAACTGAAACTCAAGGATGAATTGATACTGACTGAAGTTTAAACTTGGAAGCTGTAAGTTTTGCCATGTTTTATGTTGATTTACTGTTTATTTTGCAGGTTAGCCTGTTGAACTTAGCATTAGCATGTTGTGCGCCTAATGTGGCTAGCTGTGATTGTATGCCCACACGCTAAGCAGTGTTGGAGTAGCTAATACTGAGGGACAGCCAGAATGTCCAAGAGATTATTGTGTGAACGTTAAGCCTCATTTGAAGCCAATTAAATAAAGAGAGTAGAAGTTTGGAGGCTGAGGCCAATACGACCATTCAGATTCCTAGATATACTTAGTATTAGTGACCCACTATTGCGGCTTTGTTGCAGTGTAGCATTTATTTTGGAATATAGTCAACAGCCCTAGGTCTGTCCTGTTGAGGTCATGTAGTCTCGCTTTGCATCACAAACAACACAATTTACAAGCTTTTGGTATGTCACAACACAAGTTACACTCAAAGTCAAATTTTCTGTGTAATCAATTTCTACCTCCATAATAAAATTATTTGTTATAATTAGTTGCTGTTGCCATAACTACGCATTTGAGATGGTGTTGGAGTAAACTATGTTTCCTGCATACAGGCCAACTCAACACTAGGCCAGAATGACCCACCACAGAGACTGTTGGCACACAGTTGCCTTTGAGGACTAACATGAGAAGTACAGGTTGGTAGCCTGATATATTACGGCTACTTTTGATAAAGTTTAAGTTTAAGTCTCGGTATTCACAGGAAGACGCGTCAGGATGACCACTGTGACCTGAGAGCTCCATTACCAGCGGACACAACTTCAGTACACAAGAAACCTTTACCCCGATGGAGGACATGATCTGGACCATTTACATTGTTTATGGCTTTGCTACTTTGTGCGTTATGTGTACAGAATTTATATTTCCATTTAATTGGCTATGAATAAAGTGCTTTATTTCTGGTCAAATATTATTATTATATTATTTCTGGTTCAATTTAAAAGAAATATATCATGTTCTTTCACAGAGGTTTTATGTAATTACACTGTTTTAACAGGTGATATGAAAAACTTATTTGATTTCATGCATGTAGAACGGTAAATAAACTGATCAATTTAACATCCTGACTATGAAAATGTGAAAGACTTTTGCCAGTAATCCTTTACTACAGGTAGTAAATAGTGATCACGGTGTTGACAGATCACAATTTAAATGATATCAAATTTTCTTTGAAAGGGTATCAAACAGATAATCTGCAGCTTTGACAAACATTTTAAAGCATAAATATGGCAATAATAATAATAAGCATGTAAACATTTTCTAGTAGAACCCCGAAATAAAAACAAACAAACCTGAAAATAAGCATAAAATGTGACCTTATAATATATTACTCACATGCCCATATATCGATTAAATGGTTGTTGGTTGCTGCAAGTGTGCATTCTGGCCACAAAGAGATCCTTTCCGAAAGTGATTTCAATGTAAGTGATGGGGAAAAATACAAAAATACATTTTAATGTTCAGCTGAGGCTAATATGATGCTTCAGCAGTCTGTTAGGCAAATCAAATGTGTAGCCTCCAAAGTTACTTGGTTTTAGTATGAGCTTCCCTCTTTGTGCTTCAGTGGAACGGTGTTTGCTTGCTGAGCCACGGCAGAGGGACCGTAACACAAAGAGGGAATACTAAAAAGACTGCAACTTTGGAAGATACCCACTTGATTTGTCTAACTCAGACTGCCTCATATTAGCTTTTGCTTAATTTCTGAATGTATTTCTACACACAACGAGGACTGTAGACTGCAGTTTGTACCCCACCACTTACACTGAAATAGTTTGAAGAAGGGATCTCTTTGTGGCCAGTACAGACAGGAGCAACAATTACAGCGAACTCTTTCAATGCGCATATGGGTATAGGAGTATTGATTTTAAGATGTGAACCTATCCTTTCTAATAATGCAAGTAAAGGCAGAGTATATCTATGTTATTCACAACTCCTATGAGCTATGAGGTCTTTTTATTCAGCAGAGTGAATCCCTGCAGCCACAGCCACATGCAGGCAGTGGGCAGCATGTGTGTGTTTTCCATTCACAGCCTCTAATTTGACAGTGTCAGGCTGTGTCAAAGTATAATGCACTGTGCATGCTGTATCTGATGTGGTAACATTTCTTCTAGCACCAACAGCAACAGGCTGTAAATAACCACACAAATGTCTTTAAACTAGTCAACTCAGTATTCTATGACCCTACAAATCTATAGTAGTTTTGGTTTAATACAATATAGTGAAACATAACATTTTTGGTTTCCACTATTTCCCCTGGATAGTTCCTTACTGCGGTATATGTGACGGGATTTATCTTGGTGATGTTCTTTCGTCTGGTTAGTGGCTAAAACAGACCATTGCTTTAATCCATTTTGGCAGCAGTTGATGGCATTGTTGCATGTAAATGTAGTCAAACACTGCATTTATTGCATAGTCTCTCGAAAATTTCCTAAAATGCCTTAAAAGCACTGTACATTTGTGCTTCTGTACAGTATACTCATGTTTAGGTGGACCTATATTCATATGTAGTGACTCTGCACGCAGGACAAGAAGAGCTGGTTCCTTTTAGGAGAAGCTGTTTGGGCGTGCGGCTCATAATAATTGTAAACAAATCTGATTAGGGTTACAGCTAGTGATTGTTTTCATTATAGATTAACCTCCTGATTATTTCCTCCATTAATCGATTAATCCTTAATTCTGTACAATGCCAGACCTGTCATAGTGAGATTGGGCCCGGCGCCACGAGGGGTCTTAAGGGGGCTCACTTGTATTTTTTGCCCCCTGTGTTTAAGCTTTATTTATCTATAGAAAAAAAACAACATAATTATTGGCCAATATTCATGTGAAAATTGCGTAGCTGTTGTTTCAGAACAATGGATAGCGCCGCTGTTCAGAAGTACTGAAACGGAGCAGAGGAGATCGACAGACAGACAGACAGACAGACAGACACTTAGTTCCTGCTTGCTTTTCGTGGTTGTAAATAGAACTTTCAGCCCTAATTCCATTTTCCCCCAATTGTAGTGATTCGCAGACAGAAGGGAAACGACAGGGAAGTGAAGGGGCAGTCAGCGAGAGAGAGAGAGAGAGAGCTGTCATCAGTCCCTCTGTTGGTTGGTGCCCATTTGTGCTAAGTGTTTGGTTGTAAATTGGTCCCATTGTGAGGCGTCTGCTGGCACCCTTGAGGTTGTTTGTGAAATATTAGTGGGGTCTGGAAATGAGGAATATCAATATTTCACCCTGCAATGTTCTATTTATTATTTATTTATATATTCACATGTATAGGTATTAAACATGTAAGACTTGATTAGTTTAATAATCCCAAAGTCATATCACTCTAATTATCTGATTAGAAGATGATGACATGGCATGTCAGTCAATACAGGTGTGTTCACATTTTCACCGTTACCTGATGAAGGCCATGTGTAATCAAAAAGCTGGGAAAGCCTTATTTTTTCTAAAACAAGGACAGTTCAACAGGGTCTCAACCCATGTGTCACAGAGCCTGGTAGAGATTGGTCTGACCATGATTGATGCTAGCCCCAAACACACCCACTGCATTCCTGCATTTCATTTAAATTCAGTTTGTCATGTGGATGATCATCAGGTACAAACACTGAGCCGTTCTTCAGGTGGATCATCAGTCTGCACGTGTGGAAATATTATTTTGTACACCTGTGTACAGTACAACATTGCAGGAGAAGATTCCCCCCTTTGTCCGTGATTCCAATGTTTGTTTCAGATAAACAACTGTGATCCTTGTGTCTTTTTTGTAACATTGCTTGGAAGCCTTCGTTTGGCCATAGAGAAGCTACACAGGTGCAGTGTTTTCTATCAGGCACACAGAGAGAGATTGGACCCACAGAGCAGACTCGACACACGTAAACAGTTCAGAGCTTTTACTGTCCCAGAAGCAAGGTACAAGTACACAGAGCGAAGGTGTCCAAAGGGTAAGGCAAAACAAGTCGTAGTATCAAAAACTGGTCATACACAAGTAACGCTGGATAACGACACACAAGGGGCGAAGATTATCTGGCAAAGGGAAGGGGAAAACACTGGGTGTATATATAGGGTTGGTAAGTAGACACAGGTGAGACACAGGTGAAACACATAAGGCTAATTAGGACTGGCGGGAAACTTGACAGGAACAAGAGGATAAGACAGAACACTACCAAAATAAAACAGGAAGTAACACAGACTAACAGAACTGATCATGACAGTTTTCTATGAAAGTCTCTTTACCACCCTAGTTTTGACAGTATGTATGTTTGCTGCAGGCTAGCAGGTTAGTAATTTGTAATTGTTTGTCTGAGAACAAACACCGCCGAGACAGCTGAGGAGATTAACGAAGATGACAGATGACCTCAGGCTAACCTCACCTGACGCAGGCTCTACTGCTGGACCACTTAAATGACAACCGTTGCCCCAGGATGACAGGGTGTAGACAGGTTTGCTGAGGGACTTTGTTCTTAGACTTAAGTGGACTTCAGTCACTTTCCTTATCACTCACTAGCAACAGTTATTTATTGGTATACTCATTGCATTACTTTTCCATTACTCCCATAAAAGCTGGAAAAATATCACACATTCAAGAAAGCTCACTTATCTCCCATATGTGCTTTGGTCTGAATGATCAGGGAAATCAAATAAACCTTCAGAAACAAAGCCACAGACAAGACACCACCACTCATCATCTCAGAACCACTTTGGGTACCATCCTAAAATTTGAATGGCAGCTGGACTGTATAGGAAAATATATTTGATTGCTTTACAAAAATGTTTCCTCCTCCAGTGTCTTTTTACTTGTGTGCTCAAATTGTTGAAGTCAGTGCAACAAAATCACAAAAAATATACTGTAAATGTTACCACTAGAGGTATCTATACATGCATAAAGTCACTGCCTGGTGACTGTAGCATGCTGGCAAGTTAAACTCTCCAGAGCATCTGGTAATTAAACCCGTGTCCCCTGAAAACAACAAGCATTGTTCACGAACATTTTACAAACACCCAGTGGTACTGTCGTTGTACCTTTTCTTGCCAGCTTTACACATAAATGAAAAGCATACTCGATATTTTGTGTTTAAAAATTAATCTTCATGCTACTTAAGTATGGTCTCTGCAGCTGCGTAAGCTAACGTTAGCTTCACACACACATTGGACGAGAAACCTTTACAACTCCCAATCCTGGAGGTCCCAACTCAGAGCTTTTAAAGTGACAGGCTCAAGTAGTAAATTAGTACGTAATATAAATGGAGCGACGCCTGCGAGCTAGTGTAGGCAGTCACCTAGAGCTGCATTGCTATACACATGTGACATGCCTCACTCTCCACAACCATCTACCAAACACACCCTCCCAATCTGGCGGTCTATTTAAACTGCAAAATTTCCCATCTCATCATGTCAATGCCACTGCTGCCCTGCATCAGTATTGCCGCTTGTTCTTTCAGCCCCACCACCACCCCAGCATCCACCTGCAGGCTCTGGCTGGGGGGGGGTTTGAGATATTTGCTCATCACTCCCCAATATCTCTATGTAAACATATCTGCGGGGAGTGATGAGGTCAGAGCCTAGATGCCAAACTCTAACTATGTTCTGCTGCTATAATAAACATTTCAAACATTGTTTGAAGTTGTCTGACTGAAATGATAATATAAAGTAAGATTGGTCAACATCTGCCAGTTATTGGTAATTTACACTCAACAACTACCCAGCTAGCTGACACTGAGCTAGCTAGATCATTAACCTAGAGAAAGACTTGAATGAATAAATAATACTTATTTTCCGGGAGACAGGGGGCTAAAAACACAAGGACAGAACAATGAACTAGCACATAAGTATGTATGTATTGTATGTGCGTGGATATAGACAGATATGAATGAACAACAGGGCAATCCTCAGGTGAATAAAACCAGCACTCTGGGAAGATTGAATAACTGCGTCTAAATTTATCTTTAACTATGAACAAATCTCAGCGTCATCAGCATATCACAAAGAAATGCACTGATGAGCTGAACACAGATCACGCTTTCAGAAACATTCCCCACTGGCTCTTCTTTAGAATATTGACCTTTTTAGTCCTTTTGCACCCCATTTTGCTACTTTTGGTTTTAATGTCCAACACCTGCCGCCAAGGGCAAATTTCTTCACTCCCAACAGTCATGTGATTGATATGCAGTCATCATAATCTTCTGCAAAGAGAAGCATTGCCCAGGGCTAAACTCCCAAATCCCAAAGATGAAGGTTCTACCTTCAGTGCCCTTACAGGATTACAGCATTACAGGATACTCCCATTAAATGTTTCTAGCTACAATAATTTAACTTTTAGTGCTATACTTAAAACTGTAACTGTATAAAACATTTATTGTAAGATGTGTTTTTTCAAATACACGTCATTTTCAAGAGAAATAAATGTATTTCTTGTCAAATACATGTCAACATTTAACCACATTGAGTATATACTTTGGACAGGTAAAATCAGTTTTCTTACACATTTTTCAAATGTACTGAACATTTACCATATATTTCCAAATTCCCCAGAATCTTAGGATCAGAGCATTACAACCAGGGGAAATCCAAAACTCTTCTTCACCGATGATTGATTTCAAATTTATTACAAATGCAGTCGGACATCTGGTATATATTTGCTTCAGTGTCCCTGTGGTAATATCAGAACACAGTGCTTTACAAAGGAAATATTACCATATTTCCTGATCACAGTAAAATATCCCAGGTACTTTTGTAAAACTGTTACTGTAAAGCATGTATAGGCTGAGTTAGCAAAAATAAAATATGACATGCCGTTAAATGTGACATATTATCTCCTTTCTCCTTTCAATCCTTGCTAATAGATTTTGTACCTTGAGCTCAGAGTGAACCATGGTCTTCTGTAGAGACAATGAGGACAGATGCGTTGTAGAGAAACAGATAACTGACAGCGCTTCGTGATACAGGCACAAATGTCATCAAGTGTGTGAAGTGTTACTGTCAGTGTAGCCTGGAAGTTCATCCTGTTACTCAGGAGTGCTTTGTGGTGGTAATGTACAGTGCGGACTGTCAGGAGAGTGAAGAATGAAAAAAGTGTGGCTTTCAAGCTGAAGCTGCTGTGGTAGGTGGCGTCCACATTTAGCTGGAGTGCAATAGCCTGTGATGCCTGTTTGGTACTTTCTTTGTCTTTTTTTTTTTTCTTAAACTCTTTTTTATTGGTTTTGTACAAACGGAACAAGAACAATTCAGGTCCATAGATCATTATATAGCTGGTAAGTGATGTAGAGAGACAAGCTAAAATGATAATAGTACTAATGATGATAATAGTAAATTAAAAAGAGAGGGGGAGTGGGAAAACAGAAACAAGTCTTTTACATGAAAACCATGGTAAATAATTGGTTAAAAATCAGTCTGCTCAAGATAAGCTATATAGGGGTCTCAGATCTTTGAGAAAGTGTTGGATTTACCCTTAAGTGAGTATCTGATCTCTAAACCCAAAGACATCAGCAGATCTCTAACCCAGCGTCTGAATGCTGGAGTGTCAGGCGATTTACAATTTAAAAGAATGACCCTTCTTGCAATGACTCCGGCCCAAAATTGGTGGTATAAAGAAGCAGGTTCAATCTTACATCTAATACAGGTAGGATCAAAATTGGGTGCAATATGACTTAGCTTGGTCCTGGACCAATGAACCCGATGGAGTATACAGTACTTTCTTTGTCTTATTCTGCAGTTGCTGGGGCCTTTCGGGTTTGCATGTCCTCCTTGTGCTTGTTTGAGAATAATTTTGTGTCACCCATAGATTTGGATTCTTTCAAGTTCAAGTCTTTGGCTTCGCCTCAGTGTTTTGCGAGAAGCAAGAGGAGACTTGTGGAAGCATGAGGAGATTTTACATAAATGCAGGCGCTGGCAGATTGTTGGTGTGTAGCTAGATATGTTCAAGCATCATACATCAAACACTAGCAGCTGTTAAAATGGTAATTCCAGTCAGTTTTTTAAACCAACTACTGTAGTTCACTCTTTTTTGGCTGCGTTATGTAAAGCTTTTCATTGAGCATTTCAAGTGCAGATACAAGCCATGTGGTAAACCTGCAGTACAAGTGTTAATGAGAAATAAAGTCTGAATCGAATCATGAGATTCCCAAAGATTCCCATCTTGTCTGTTTTGATGTCTCACACACTGATGATGGTAGCACACAAGTCATATTGCGACATGGTGGTAACTTGGAATGATGAGAGGATTAGCTTTATTCCCGTCCAGCAAGCCTTTGCTGTCAGTTTCTCAGCTTTAATTGTTTCTATCACAACATAGTTCTTGCAGTACTGCCAGCCAGTAGAGAAATGCAAGTATGTTGAATGGTGCTTCTTTAGAGAAACTTGTATAGTGTTTGTTATCTTGAAACTACATTCAGGGTCTCTATCTGGATTTGGGGTGGGTGATGTGGATAAGTCATCTTCTGTGGTGTATGTAGCGATAGTGATATAAAAGTGATGGCTGTGAATAAATAATATAGGAAAATCTGTATTTCTATCATCTTATGGTATATGTCGTTTCGATAGAGGCATGGCTCTAATGATGGTAATGTCTGTCAGTGGTTGGTCCTCCACTTTGGTCCAAACTTGAATATCTCAGCATCCACTTGATGGATTGCCATGAAATGTGGCACAAACATTCCCTTAACTTTTCAAAATGATAAATGGCAGTGATGGAAGTGATAACTAGCAAATGTTAGCACGTTAGCATTTTCATCGTGAGCATGTTAGCATGCTGACGTTATCATTTAGTTCAACGCACTGCTCTGCTTAAGTACTGCATAAATCCTCTCTGTGAGTGTTACATACCGTTGTGCAGTATTTTGGCGCCTTTAAACGCATTGATCTGATACTCCAACTAGTCCCATCAGTACTTTAAACAACGTGCCCCCACCAATGCACCCTGCCCTTCGGTAGCTGACAACCCTCCCCATGTGTAAAAGTTATTGTGGTGTCAAAACAGCACTACATTAGTCAGCTTGCTGGTGTTGATTACAGTTAATGGAGGTAATTTTCTGCAGGCTACCACTCACTGGTTACATAGTGTTGCATAATCAATGTTGGGTTTCCATCTAGTACACTAAGAAAAACCTGTTTGGCCAGTGAAGCTCCCCTGGCTGTGTGTTTGTGGTGCAATCTGATCCAACAGACTGATACGCACTATGAAAAGCTGTCACTCAATTTACAACAACTCTGACAAAAACTGAAAATGATCTTGGGTTATAGAGTATAAGTGAATCCATGTAGTCTCACACACAGATACGCACAACCGCACACACACACAGTCTCAGGCATTAGCATGTGTACAAACATAGAAACACATTTTATGTAGCATTCAAACTCTCTTTCACCTGAATAGTGCACAGGTTCTTTGGCATCCAGCATGATGGACAGACTGTACAAGCTCATAATATGAAAATGGTTCAGTTTAACGCTAACTACACTAACTACTGAAGTCATGTGCCAACTAAAGTTGTTCTTGCCACAAATCAAAGGGCAGTTGTTTCCTTTTAATATACCAGTAATGCAATGTGACTAATGTGTTAAACAACTGGGTTATCAGCTGTGTAAACTCTAACAAAACTAATGCCTGTACTTCAATGTGTGGTTTTGCATCCTTCACCTTACAGTGATGATGAGTGTGTTGAGCCATCAGTTTTTTCTGTGCCCTTTACACGCAAAGACTACCAGATGGTGCAGCAGCTCTTTCACTCTCCTACAGTACCTGTGAGAAAAGAGACTTCCTTTTCAGAGGGGCAGAGGCATGTTGACCTGTGTGAGGGATCATTCTGTTTTCAGACACACACACACGTACATGTATACTTTTTTTTTTTTTTGCATAATTAGCCACCAAATTTGTGAAAGTCTGTTGCGTCTGTAGCTGGCAGAAGCGCCTGCTTTGTTTTAAATGAGCTTGAATGAGCTGTTTTTGCCTTGTTGAATGTGACTATGTTGCAATCTTTTGGTTGAATGATGTCAAAGAAATCGGACCTGAGTCTTGCAGATGTCATGTATCCATGGCGCAACAGGTTGGATAGAGTGGTAGCTACAGTACAGTTATAGCTCAGGGGCTTTAGCTCCACTTAAGGTTTCTAAGTAATTCAGCTGGTGGTGGAACAACAGTGCAAAACAGTGCAAGTTCCTAGAAGAAATGTAGCTACCATGAAAAATGTGGGATTTCTACTGTGGCATTTTCTGAAGATGACAAGCTGCGGGTGCAACAGGTCTTTTGAAAAGTCTGCTGAAAAAAAAAAGCTGAAAAAGAGAATAGAATGAACTTGAGTATATTTATGGAAAAATGATTTGTCAAATGTTATTAAGTATTTGCATCAGGATTAAAAAAGGTGCATTTGTACCTGAATAGTAGAGCATGGTGAGTATGCTGTGGGGATGACTGTGAGGTTATACCACATGCTTCATGTTTCTGTTCAGGGATAACTTTATTCATTTTACAACGTCTTAAGTATTCCCACAGCACTAATTCAACTTTTCTTTAAGGGGATGATCGTGTTTCTCCTTCTCAGGGGAGTTTTTATTCAACCAGCATGTTTCAACCAGAAAAGAAAGAGTCTAAATACTGACAGCAACAAGACGAAGGGTTAACAGAGGTCAGGGTGAAATCAGATAAGTTGAGGTGATTAGTGGGAACAACCAAAGACAGCTGATTGAGTTGACAGTGCAGGATTTGCATGAATAAGATGAAAGCATAAGTCTACCTGATTGAAGTACTGAAATATATGACTTTTTGTCTTTGTTAGATTTGACACAAAAAATTGTATGATTAATACAATATGTCAGGCAACTGTCAAAATAATTGCTTGGTGTGTTTTACTGGGACATTTTAACAGAAGGTAAAAGACGGTGGAGTCCGTAAAAATTAGTCTTCACTAGAAACATGAAAGCATTGGTCATTTGTTCAAGGAAGGAGTGGGGTTAGGGCTAAGGAGTGTTGTCAGGGTTGTATTACATTGTTGGACTGCCAGACTGCTTAGAGGTACAGGGAGACATATCCAGCCATGCTAGCTCTAGGGATGGCAACGTCGGTTGGTTGGTTGGTCCACCATTTTGGTCCAGACTGAAATATCTCAACCAACAGTGTTTTCTGCACATCTTCCAGCAATATGCAGCTGAATCAGGTGCTTCTCAGTTTGAGGACAGCAAACTCCCAAAAGGGGTAAGAAAATAGGGATTGGAGCACACTCATTGATTTGCAGCCTTTAATTGTGCAAACAGACATTTCGACACCACTGTGGCTCTGTCAGGAAATTTGTTTGCCTCAGGATGAATTGTAATAACTTTTCATCCAACAGCATCATCAGGTCAATTTTAATTTGTCAGATTTGTCCTGGTTTATGACCAAATGTCTGCAAAATTAATGAAATTCCCATCAGCCTCAGCTCTGCTTTGTGTGTAGTTGACATTAGCACCCCAGACTGGCCCTAGAGCATTGTACTTTTTTTCTTTTATAACTTAGGTCTTATTTTTCATCAGGTAATTTTACCGACATAGATCTATTACTGTGCAGAGAGTGGTGACTTTGAGGTGCATGAAATTCTTAACTTTATGCCTTTTTGGTTTTCAACCTTTAAAAGGTGTGAAAATACGTAACATACTCATCTGTTGCAGAATGTCTATCCTGACATCTTTTTGATCCATGGTGGATTTCTTTCAGGTCAAACAATTTGTCATGGATATTCTTTGGTAGGCTGGCTCTCTTCCACAAGTGATCATACTTTAAACAGATGCACTGCTAACACTAAAAGCCCGTACATACACAAAAAGACACACATCGTTACACACATATTTCTTACACATGCACAGCACAGACCCACTAGGTCAGACCATATACAGTAGTGAAGTCCTCTCTCTCTAGGTATAGTAGCCACTGTAAAAAAAGACAGACCTTGACTGTACGCACATACTGTACACACAATTTGTAGTCAAAAAAATGACATGCATTTAATCTCATGCTCTGTCACTCTTGTTTCTGTAGGCCTGTTTCTGCTAGCGCCTGTTCAGATGGCCCCAACACCAGCCAGCATGTGCACACCCTTGAAGACGCTCAACGACAGCCTCAGCCACAGGCGACGGTACATGGTGAGAGAATGATGGCATGTTTGCAAGCTTGTCTCAGTGAATGTGGAAGCACGTGTACAGTTGCCTTGCGGGTGGAAGGTCAGTGGTCCTAACGTCTGGACCAGCCGGGGAGGTCAGAGCAGTTGAAGTGAATGAGCAGTACAATCCTGACCCTCAAAGACAAACATTAGGGTTCTTTTAAAGGAAAATTTCACCCTCAAATAGACACCTTCTGATTTATCATCATTTGTGTATGACGTTTGGTGTATTCTAGGGGTCATTTTTAGAAGCTTTGTCCACTTCTGCTAAAGTTACCCCAGTCAGCAGCAAGAGTGACAACAGCAAGAGACTTTCCATAAAAAGTGAATCATTGTTTTCTGTACCAATAAAATTTAAAGGGGCATGCCATCAATTTAGTATTGCACTTCCATATAGTCGGGGCACAAATTTGGAAAACAATGATTCCCAAGATATCATGACTATTAGTCCGTAATTTAAATAAGCAGCTTAATAAATAAGCAGTATCTTTGGTGTTTTATAAATCCAAGTGGATTTTGAAAGAAGTTGTTTAGATGTATAAGTTTTGATAGTAAATATCACAACCAATTTCTCAAACACACTAACAAGTGTTACAGCTTCCTGATGTAGGAAATGCACATGCTAATTCTGTCTCTCTCTCTCTTTTTTTTGCGTTACAGAAGCACAACTTCCCCATAAACTACACCATCAGGGTTCATCATAACGAGGTCTTTAAACTGACAAACATCAGCAGAATGGTAAAAGTCATAACGCTGTCTTTTGATTTATTGACTCTTCCCTGGAGGAAATTCCTCAGATGATGCTTGATATGTGGCCAGGGCCACAGACTTCATGTCTGTGACTTTGTGCCACCAGTCAAAGGTCAGGCTACAGAGACTAATACAACTCCCACAACACCAGTGCCTGCATAACCAGAGTTTACCTGTCCCCCTCCTCTTTGTTTCTTCCCTATATACATACATTAGTCAAACTTTGTTTTTTAACATTCTTCTTCATGTCAGATTCACATGATCTGATAAACCCATTGATAACATTTCTCTCCTCTCCTCTCCCCATCAGAGGTTACAGGGGTTGGATGAGCTGGTCCTCCAGAGGTTGTGGTTCCAGGTCAACCAAGGCATGTTAAAAAAGGTTGGAATATAGTCTGCATGAAAGATGCAATTTGTCAGATTTTGTCCAAAAACAATGATTTTATTTTATATGTTAAAACTAGTTATGGGCCCATTTTCCTCCTCTCCGACTGCCTGAACAGCTCTAAACTGTCAAAGTGATTACAGCACCAGTTTAAATTTCTATGATATTTTGTCTGTTGTGTCCTCTCATTTTATTAGTATTTTAATTTTAATTTTCAAGGTAGGAAATTACATTGTAAGTAACCACTTAAGAAAACCAACTACCTGTCCATATTTTAAACTATCCTTGGCTACAATTTCTCAATCATCTTTGCATTTTGCCAACCAATCAGAGCAGTCATCAATGATTCAGTTTTAAAAGCATAAATGGATGGAAAAAATGGAGCTTCTTCACCAAAGGTGACATACTAACATTTTGTCCTAAAGGGTTACCTCACACAAATCATGTTTTCACTGGCAGATCTCCCTGGGGTTATTTACTTTTTAATCTACAAAGCAATAAAAAGGTCATTTAAGTTGACTGAGGGTCATAAAATGCTAACAGCCAAAGAGTGAGTGGGCTTTCAGTGTAAGTTAACCCTCACCTACCCCAACTCTCACACCTATAGACACCAAGTACCAGTCACTGCACTTTTAGCAGTCAAAGAGATTCACAGTAGTTAGTTGAATAGATGTAGATATATGCATGACACACCAATCCAAGAGATGCCACAAAGCCCACAGTTGAAGTTGTTTCATTCATTAAATATATTCAGTGTCTCACATTTTTTCATTGTAGCTCAGCCAGTGGAAATACGTCACTCATTCAGCTGCTTTTCTTTTATGGTTTGAGCAAGTAAAAATGTGCCCCACTTATTTCTATTCACTTGTATCTACATGTGAGAGGAAAAGTTAAGGAGGAGCTCATGTTAAATGGAGTTATACTAGTTTAACTTTACGGCCAAGAGAGCAACCAGCAGGAAAAAGGAACATAAGAAAGCTACAATATTTTAACCCTCATTTAAAAACTGCACCCTACGTGCTACTCATCAGTGTCATACATTAAAATGTCACAAATAACAATAGCTCAAGTTCAAAATATTTTTGCTTCAGCAACTCACTTTTGATATGTTTCCTTGTATTTTTTCCACACAGATTAGATGCAGCTCTGAGGTGAATCATAAGACTCAACCTCTGTTAATCAATCAATAAAGAAAATAATTTTAAAATCACATGTCGGTCATTGACTGATCAAGGGAACAGCAGATACTGTATGGTGACCAGGGACTGGTCAGGTTTTTTAGCCAATACACATTTTGCCTTCAGGTAAAAGCTAAAGTAGCATGTTCCGCTTACTTGAGCTGCTGACAAAGTCGAGCAGGTTGAAATAGTGAGGCGGGGCCCTGCAGCTCTCTCTCCTCTCTGTTGATGTGTCTAACACCTCAGGGCCTGGGGCTTGAGCCCATGTAATTCTCAGGACTAAGTAGTCACTGACTGCAAATAACTGCCAATAGAGTTAAATTAAACGGTGTTTGGTGTTGGTCTCTTACCTACTCTCTTTCTGTTGGGTTCTCTCTCTCTTCTGCTCTGTCCCAACACCCACACTTGCAGTCTTGAACACTTGCAGTAAGAGTGCGTTCACACGTAAACAAGTGTGTACCACTTAGAAAAACTGGAAACATCCTTGAACCACACTTAATCTAATACTGGAAATCAGAGCTGTGTGAGTTGCTCAATTCATTGAACTGCTGTTGACAGCAATGAAACTGGTTTGGCAACCACCAATAATCAACAAAAAGGTTGATTTCATCAGATTCATCACATGTTGGAGTCAGCTTGAATGCAAAAAAGCACAATAAATGAAGGTTATTTATTGTTCCCACTTATGTGTGTTGTATTTGAAAATTTGGAAAAGAAGCTGAGCTTGAGTGAGGAGCCATCTATCTGCATGAGCGACAAGACCTCAGTTACATTACTATGTAAACCTACTGAGGGAGATTTGAAAACAATGGCTACCTTTCACCTACTGGGCGTGGGCCTGCATGCTGCAGATTTGACTTTAGGATGTTCCTCTGGCCTTGTTTACACCTGGCATTAACATGCATCTTCTGTGGTCCGATCACAAGAAGGCAGCTCTAAGTACAGTTATGAATGCACCCAAGACGAATTATGATCCAGTTTTTACCAAAATCAGTGAATAAAGTTATAAAGTTGTGTTTTTGTATTGTAATCAGTGAGGCCCGGACCCCAGAAACATCTGTCTATCGGTTTTACAACCTAATTCTTGTCTCATTTGTGGTCTGATAAACAATAAAATCCTCAAATTCAGGATAAAAACAACAACGCAGAAATGATGTATGTGTTTATTTGCATATAGAGCGGGTTAAGAGAGATCCGATCACAAGTGGTCCCTCGAGATGCGTGTGGAGACGCATTCTAATGCCAAGTGTGAACTGACGTACTTGATGAGCTGTCCACTTGTGATCGCATCGCCCGACTCCTATTAATGCCAGGTGTAAACAGGGCCTCTGTGTCCCTCCTGAGGGCCAGGCTGTTTCCCTGCCTGGGGGGAAACAGCTCCTTTGAAGCTAGCAGGGGTGGTAGCGGCTCCCGCTGGTAGGCCTCTTCTGGCTTTGGCCAGCAGTTCAGGTTTTATTTTTACTTGTTACACAGTCCAAAACACCAAATCAAACACGTCTCACACGTCACTCTCAGGTGTGTTGCATCCGTGGTTCATTACAAGTCCCTCCACCCCACATGTGACGTCAGTTCTGAGCCTCAGATTTCTTCCCACACACGCCCTAATCGACCAAAATAAAAGACTGTTTCTTCACATGCTTACAATCTTAACAGTCAACACTGTTGACAATTACAGACAAGTAGACACTCGACTACTTGCAAACACTACAAGTGTGGGCATTGCTCTTTTTTCCACTAGTAGTCACTTTCATTAATGTTGTTTATATGAGTGACATTGAATAAGTTTCCAGTTCATAATTTCATCATCATCATATGTTCATCATCCATAAATAGTTCAAGTTGCTCATAAATAAACTGTTAAAGTACACAAACACTTTTTTAAAACTTATTTTATATTATGCACATTGTATGTATGCTAAGAATTTTGTAGGATTTGCAGGCTGCACATACTTTCCTTATAGTGAAAATATAAATTGTGAATTTCAATCCTGCATTTTGCTGATCCAAGTTTTTTAGTTAGTCTACATATGAGTATATATGAGTCAAAGGTCTGAATGGAGAAGATAGCTGAGCTTGTTGTTTGCTGTTTAAGAGCATCTTGTTTCAATCTTGCAAACTGAAATTTCAGATCCTCCGGGTTATGCCAGAGAGACATCCTTCACGTCCATACACTGCTGAGTTGGAAAGACGCTTCAGGGATGCAGAGGGAGTCTTTGTGCAGGCACATCCTGCTGAGGTAAGCAAAGGGTTCACGTATCTTCAAACGAATCAGTTTACTTAGTAAGTGAATTTGGCAGGAGACGGATGTCACATTGATCCTATTTATCAATATTGGGAATGAATGCCCTTATCGTTAGAAAATTAAATGCGGCTTCTATTTACGACCCAACAAGAGTTCAGTGAAGGTGAATTCAGTACATTCATTGATTATTCAGTGAAGTGCGTAAGAGGGATATTTTACAGGGTAATTGAGTATTTTTCTCTAATGGTCACTCATCTGTGCTGGTATTTTATCAAAAATCAAACACTGCAGTCCAGTTTGTTCACTTTGAATATGAGACCTCATTGACCTATGTGTTAAACCATGTTGAACCAGCAGTAGCAGCAATAAACACTTTCTAGACCAGTTACTAAATGTAAGTCAATTTACATGCATTTACATACAGTTGTCCTATCAGGCATTTTCCAATCAATGCCCTGTGGCCTGGTGTTGAAGCAGACAATGAGTCTAAAGTCAGCAGACACTAAGTCTGGACTGATCACAGCCAGATCAGATGCCTTAATTATGATCCATATCTGGTTTGTTCTTTCTTGTGGTTTGCAGTAAAATGTGTATCCTCTCTCATCATTTTTACTAAATGATTTGGTTAAATACACATCCAAAGTTGAGAAGTATACCTCAGTGGTGTTTGTCACTTGAACTCCTTGTATCTCTTGGTATTACAAGGACTTGACAGTTGCCAGATTCCTGCTGGTTACCCCCAGTTTTTACTACCCCAGCTGGCTAGCTGTAATGGTCTGACTTCATCTAAGAATGCCAGAGCCACATTCACAAAGTATTTTATCTCTCTGAGTGATAACATTAATGACACTAAATAGCTCTAAATGTTACTATTTAAGAGTTTCCTTTTAAGTCAAATTATTTGAAACTTCCAAAGTTTACCAATTAAGGAACTGGGATCATTTCAAGATAAGAGAGAGCAGTGGAGTTAGCTACTTTGAATGACCTTAAATGATACTTGATGTGCTCACTGTGATTGTCGGACAGGGACTGACCTGTGTTGGCAAATTTATATGTAACAGCTGGACACACATACAGTACATTGTCACCATTGTGCGACCAAAAAGTGAAAGCAAAGTGAACCTAAGTGACAACAACCAAATATTCAACATTTTGTGACCTCACATGTCATTTAAACGAGGTCCTGTGTGTGGGTGGATGTAAGGTGGCAGCCTGCAGGGGTAAACTGTGGCTGTGTTCGGAATCGCATACTAACGCATTATTCATATGAGTATGACGTCAGTGCGTTACAACTGCATAATATGTGTTTGTGAATGTGAGAAATGCCCGGATGTATACTAGAGTAGCAAGAATTTCTGAGCTTACTGGACACACTCAGCTGCCCCAAAATGCATTGCGTCTCTTAGCTCGGACCGGTAATGTTGTGATACTCTTGCTTGAGTATACTTCAGTGCTGGTGATGACATACTTAATTGTTCATTTAGTAGGCAGTATGCAGTACATACTGATTGAGTATGTAGTAGGCTGTATGTTAGTATGCGATTTCGAACACAGCAAAAGGCTTACAGAGTCACAAGTTCAGCGTGGACACTTGGAAATGTTATGGATCAAAAGCATCTGTTGGCTTTCTCCAAATGTAAATGGTTGAAAGATTTAGAAAAAAAGGGATTCATGGGCGATAAATCTTGCATTTTCCGCTGCTCACTGAATGGGTTTTTTCGATGCTGCGTCACACTGCTGTTGATTTATTTTTTATGAGATATTGACATTTGTAGATGCAAAGCGCCTCATGGATCCACATTCATTTACTCACTCACATTTATCCTACCAGGCCGTCTCTCACTCATGCATGTCTGTGTCTGTTTCCGTGTGTCCAGCTGTTCCAGCAGGAGCTTCCAGAGACTATCCAGGACACTTGGGATCAGTTAACAGAAGAGCCTGACAGAGTGCCAGAGTCCAGCTGGCGATTTGCTTCCCCGAAATCCCTCCTGGACAACTTCTGCCACACCATGCACTGCCTCTTCAGCGAGTGCTTTACCAGCACAGAAGTGCAGCAGGACTGTGAGTATAACAAATGAACCCTCCAGTGACACTGCAGCCTGTAACTAAAATGTTAGAATAAAAAACATGTTCTATCTAATTTGTCTGCACAATAATAACACAGACTAGCACACAAACAGCACAGGCGGTGTAAAGAACAATTTAAAGCAAAGAAAAACGATTAGCTAGTCTAAACTGCCCAGGCAGGACAGTATGGATCAACATTTGTATTTCATATACATTTTAGATCAGCAAGTGGCCAAGACACTGAAGCCATGATCTGCCTCCTTTGAGGTTAAAAGTTTAGCGAAGCAAACATGTTGCAGTGGCTGTGCACATTTGTCAACCAGGAACCAACTCAAGTGCCAGATTAGATTTGACATAAACAGAATTTAGTTGACAGTCAGGACAGTACATAACCATAACTTGTTGTTGCTCAGTCTCACTATGGAGGATGTTGTGTAAGTTCTTTCACTCTCACTCAAGCCAAGCCTTTGATGCTCTGGGTCAAGCTGGAACCTTTGCCACGCCATTTGGACCAATTGTGGTGGCTTTGGAAGAGTATCAATATGCACACAGAGAAAATACTTGTCACTGACATTTGAACATGCACACGCACACACACACACACACACACACACACACACACACACACACACTTCTTTCATAATAGCACAAGCAAAATGGCATTTTTATTTCTAGTTCCAGCAAAGCATTGGAAAACTCTTCCATTACATCCCAAAATCATGAAAATGGGGCAAATCATAAAATTACTAAATGCAGTTGACAAAATGTTGCACACTTTTTCATTCATGCAGTTGTAGCTTGAAAGGAGATTTAGTTGTAGAATAGTGCACTGGAGGAAGACTTGGAAAGAAATTTAACAGGCCTTGTTTTCATTGGTAACCTCTTCCACACAGTGTCCAGCACTACTTGTTGAGTGGGACGAAAGCATCTGCTGTTCATTTTGTGTTTGTGTAGACTTGAAAACAGGTGTGAAGTTGCTCCACTCCATGAGTGATGTGCATCTGGTCTGATGAAGACTTCATGGCTCCCTGCCTACGTTCAGCAAGAGCCCGGCATCTCACCAACAGACACAGACACGTGTTGGTTATGTTCACTGAAAGTTCATATCATTCTTAAATTTTCAGCATAAAAAATTAAAATTAAATTGACATGACATGACTAAATGGACGCAGAATGCGATATGTTTGTTGCATTCCAGAACATTTAGGTAATGTAGGCATCTGCTACAACAATGCGACCCTGATCATACACAAGATGGTATTACCTCAATGTCAGGATGTCATCACACTTAGTGTTTCCTGTTAGAGAGGCCCTAATGTGTTGAGACTGAACACATGTGACTACATTCATCAGGAACAGTGCTGCACTGTTACATGTCTCACATGGCCTTTAATCCAGACCATTAGTCCCCTGCAAGAAGAGTTTAATAAGCCTCAATTTCTATCTTTTGTACTATCTGTTTCACGGTTCATCTCCAAACATCAAGTGGCAGTGTGCATCACAATCACAGAATCTGTTAGCAGCATGCTGCTGTAGCAAAAACTGTCATCACTATAGCAGCCAACACGTGACACATTTCAGTAGCAGATGGCGATGTGATGACCCACAAGACATCACTCTTTCCTCTCAGCTGAGTCAGTAGACAATAGCTGATGAGTTATTTGTTACTTGGATGGATTAATTAACTGGTGGCCCTACACTTAACATGCACCACAGTGCGAACCTGTTGCTTTTCCAGTATTAACCCAGTGAAAATTAACACTTTTTCTCAGCAGCTCTGTATTTTATATATGTGATCTGTGTTGATTCTCAACTAAGGCGCAGTGAATGCAAAAGGTGAAACGTGCCAATGTTATAAAATGCTTAAATCCACATATTAGCCTGCATTGAATCAAATTTCTTAATCATAATGAAGTTAAAAAACCTTTCATACAGGAAATCCTCATATGACATTCTCTACTTACAGTAACATGTGTTCACTGTGCTTTTGACCCATTCGTATGAGGTTGCTGTCAAAGGTGAACCTATGTTTTTCTGTTCAGCAAAGTTGGCTGGTGTCCCACACTGGTCAGGTAGAGGGTCACGAAGCCCTGTGGGATAACTCACATTGACCTATTAAAGGTATTGTTCGACATTTCAGGAAATACTCTTATTCACTTTCCTGCTGAGAGTTAGATGAGAAGATTGACATCATTCTTATGTCTGTCTGTTAACTATGAAGCTACAGCTAGCAGCCAATTAGCTTAGCATAAAGACTGGAAACAGGGGAAACAGCTAGCCTGGCTCTGTCCAAAGGTAAGGCCTACCAGCAGCTCTAAAGCTCACTAATTAACATGCTCTATCTTGTTTATTTTACCCATTCAAAAACTGAAGTGTAAAAATGACAATTTGCCATACTATTTCATGGCTGGGAGTAGTAGCCAAACTTACTGAAGTCTCTGCTGGTTGCTTGGCAACTGTTCCTGATGGCCAAGTAGTAATAGTCTGGCACATAAGCCCCTTTAAACAGCAAATTGGCGTTTTTACACTCAGGTTTTTGCACTGATTAAACAAACTTGATATATCATGTTAATTAGTGAGCTTTAGAGGTGGTGGTAGGTGGATTTGGACAGAGCCAGGCTAGCTGTTTCCCCCTGTTTCCAGTCTTTAAGCTAAGCTTAGCTAGCTGTCTACCAGTGTTAGCTTCATATTTAGCGTACAGACATGAGAGTGGCATCCATCTTCTCATCTAACACTCTCGCGAATAAGTGTATTTCCCAAAATGTTGATCTAATCCTTTGCTACATCATGCAGAAAAATATACATTTCATGTGTACCACAGAGTATCTTTCAAAATAACCTTTATTTTATGCTTCATCCTGCATGTATTTGGAGTGGCCAAAAATACTTTGTTTGCAGATAAAAAGTTGTTCGTGTGATAAAACAAATGCCTCACTGTTTCAGGAAGTCTGTGTGGTTTGGAAATAAGCCAGATATTAAGTAGTTTAACTTGGTGTTCCAAGTCTCTGTGGTTTAGTCACAATCTTATATATTCCACCAATGCAGTTTGACAAGTACAGCTGCAACTACTTTGCGTGTGACTCCTCAAAAAGGTGAAACCTGAGAGTAAAGTCGTACTAAGTTGAGTAGCTCTGGACTCCCAAAGCTCATACTATAAGGAGAGAGAGAGGTGGTCCAGATTCATAATGTGACAGTAAAACATGTGGCGAGGGACACTGAATAATATAGTTTCTCTTCTCTTCTATTTTTCAGACTGTGGTATTTCTTATTGGCGGAAAGGCAGGAAGAAAGACTTACAGCCAGAAAAGCTGAGAGGAAGCCAGTGGGGTGAAGTTGTCCCTGTTGATCCTGATAAGGGATTGGTATCATAGTCTCCCTTGAGCTATAGGGAAAAGGGTAAAAGGACAATTTCTAGGTACAGAAACAGTATTCATGGTGATTTTAGGAACATATGGACTTTCATGAAATAAAGCTCATTTGGGAGTAAAAGCTTCAACTCCTCAGATTTTCCAATTCTCTGTCAGTCAGGAAGCTGAAGTATTTGTATCTTGATGTCATTGCAGATTGATGCTTTGATACTTGGGTTCCAAGCTTTGGAAGAGATTTAACTTCTTATTCCTCGTCAGTTAAGGGTTAACTTCACCTGGAGCGAGGACATCATCACTGTGGCTTTGCCAAATCTCTGCCCAAAAAGCCTGTGATGTGCTGATGTAAGAGAGACTATACATTGGATTGTTATTATATTGAGAAACTTCAGCTGACTTTGTACCATAGCCAGACCTCTCTTCCATTAACGCTTCTTTTAAACATCAATGAGCGAGAGCGATGTACATGAACTGAACTTCAACCTTAAAGGCAAACTGATAACTACTGTTTCCTCCTCCCTCTTCAGTTGTTGACTATGCGTCTCTTACCCACAGCCTACATGTAAAGTGTTATTTTTAGAAATGTGCTATAGGCCCACATTACATATTCAAAAGCTGTAAAAACAAGTTTGTTAATTTTTGCCCCATTCCATGTATTTCTTTCTATATGTTTATCATGCACAAAGAGTGAGACTTGAACCCAGACAAACAACGTCATGCAATAATCTCCCTCCATCCAAGATATGTATTTTTATATTTACTGTAGATCTGTTACAGAGTTTCTTTCCCCCCAGGCAACTATTGAATACTTTGAAGACTTAATTACCTGTGCAAAGCCTAAAGAGTGCCATCATCATTTCAAATATGAAGTAACATCACAGTCAGAATTTGTTTATACTTTATAATCAGGTCCCATTTTTAGGTTATTTATCTAGATAAATAGATAAATAACCTAAAAATAATTACATGGAAATCTATTCGCTGAAAATGTGCAAGATCATAGGTTACATTTCGTCAGAGCAAACAAAACTGACATTGCAGGCTGGTTTGGGGTATTTTTAGTCGCTCCATTCAGAATTTCATTGCTAGAACATGCGAGAGAAAAAAACTGCATGAAAGCTGTAAAAATGAAACCTGAAACTCAACTCGTTATTCTCAACATTCAGATCTTTTACACTTTACTCCAACAAATTCTGACTAAGATTTTACTTCAAACAAATCAGCATCTCCTGTCATTTCTTTTTCTGTGTAAGATTGTTTTATTTCTTTTTCCACTCGCGCAGTTCAACTCAAGGCTGTCTTGTTGCTGTTAAATGAAATGTATTAACTTGTCAGGTTTTGAGGAATTGAGACAAACAACTATATTATAGAGATCATCATTTAGTTTAATGTATAAAGGATCATGCAAATCTGTGGAAAAAGCTGAAAAATTAAGTCACGTCAACTATAAGTGTTCAACATAATGTCACATACAATGTCAATGGAACTCGCAGGCCCATATCAGCAACGATTCTGAACAGAAAAACTCACCTAAAACCCAAAACCTGTGTGTGTGGGAGAAACCTGGGGAGAGGCAGCTCAAATAAACATTGAATGAAAAAGCGATGACAAAAAATAGGAACATTTTGGATCACAAGTGTTGAAAAAATGAAGTGATCGTGTGCTTGCGTGAACTGTGACTGTTACTATTTGTCAGCTCTTGTCCTTTGACGCTGCTGTATAGATTTTATGCTCCATTTACAAACATATACAGACTCAAGTAAGTACTTTCTTTTAATCAGTAGACATATACTGTACATATAAAAACAAGATCGGCAACTAGCTCCCTGCTTACCACGGCAGCAGTCAAATCTGCTGGGAGCCACAATTTGGTTAAAGATCAATTGAAAAATTGACCCTTTTTACAAACATGACCAACATACTTCTACAGTAGTGTAAGAGACGGTGCACACTGACAGAACACGTAGGCTCCAAACGCGTTGGACACTTTTTACTTGCAATGGTGGAATGAAAAAAGCACAGATGTTGTAGCTTTAAACCTTCTTCAGTGCGCTATAATATTTTAATTCTAGCAGTCTGTAATTACATGTTTGACCTCACCCACAATAAAAGGATTTAACCGAGAATCTTAAATTACTGAATGGAAATACTTGGGCTGTCGGTTTTCTCAGACCCTACAGCTACCAGCTAATTCCAGCTACTAGCCGCTTAACAAAAACATTCCTTTCCGAACTATCTAACAAATTAAGGCAAGAGTCAGCATGTTTACTGTGAGATGGCTGAATTGTTGGCATATTCCGTCGGCTATGGTCAGCCATTGTTGTCAGGAACTGAGGACGTCCATCATGGCTGTTGAGGGGTCCAACAGATCGCCTGAAGCCCCTCTGTAATTGTCAGGTTGGATCCTTGATCTCTCAGTGTTGCTTGACTGAAAGTGCCCATTTCATAAAGTTTAGTTACATACTGTATGTCCACACTCTATTTAGCATGTGGTTTTATTTTACATGCCTCACTTAATTATTAAAGATGATGGGTTAGGGGTAGGTGTTGATAAGCTGGTTAAGGTGTTCCCCTCTTGATGGTTCACGGTCAGCGCATGTTTAGAATAAAGACATGTATAATGCTTTGGACATATGGAGGACACTGTAGGCCTTCTGGGAGTCTTTTGAATGACTGACTCGTGAGGCACTTGGCTTATTTAAGCAAGTAACACTTCTAGGGCCCACTAAATAAAAATGCACTTCCTTTTAACGGGTTCATTCCATCAGATTGAGTCTCTTATTGGATGGCTAAATGAGAAAGTCATCGATTGAAGGATATAAAGCCTACCCTTAAGGGTGAAAAAGGCTTTAAGTTAGGCTATTATTATTAATATATGGAAATTATAATGTATTTCATGTATTAATTAATTCCTTCCTTCTTTCTTAGTTAAAGTGTATTGAAAATAGACATGACAGGTGCTTTCTATTTAGTTTTTTTAACTGGAAATCAAATTTTTGCTCAACAGGAAATGAACCAAAGTAAAGTAGCCATTCATTGCCTTTTAAGCATATTTTACAGTAGATATAAGAGAAGACATTTGTTACATGCAGTATGCAAACTTTAGATACACCCAACAAGTGTACTACACATGTTTAAGTTGGGCAACTTAATTTGATATTTTTAAGCTCACCTTTTAATCTTAAAATGGACCAGGCGCTAAAAGATGAAGACCTTCCAGGACGCAAACAGGCCGAATCACTGTGAGCTTTGCTGCAAGGATTAAATGATAACCAGGGATGTGCAGACCGTGTTGGCAACCAAGCGTCTCATTGAAAAAATGTCAACAGAGTTTGCTGAAGTAAAGTGAAATGTATTTATTTTTTTGCTGCAGCCTGTCAGTCACAGTGAGGTGGGTGGGGTCAGTCATTTACAGTAGTGAGCATAGACAGGGGCTCAAGATTATTTGCTCACTGCTTCATGCACTGAGTGTTTTTCTAAGAGCCATGTTTTTGCATGTGAGTTGCAGTGGTGGCCACGTTTATCTCGATGCACCTGGTTCATTGCCTGCAAATCCTGACTTGCTGGTTTAGTCAGTTTATGGTGTAACATTCCCTTATCCCATCATTACTTTGGCGCTAACTGTGTTTATTATGATAGCATATTTCACATGCAGTTGTTACCAGAGTTGGTTTCAAAACCACACTCAAAATCCTGTGCAAATAGAAGAATAGCTTATCTTTCAACCCAGCAATTAAGAGTACTAATTATTTTTGTGTTTAAAATTAAATCAAGTGACATTGTAACTGATATGCTTCATGAATTGGGGTTTAACCAAAAATGGAAGAAGGTATAAATTCAATTTAAAAAACACAAATTATAAAGTAACACATGAAATGGTATATACACCACACAGTTTGACTAAATAATGTGGTGTTTCACTTATAAGCCTTAGGTATTTGTCCCATAGAAAGTTGAGTTACTCCAAAGACCGCACAGTGTCTATTTGTGAAAGCTTATCATATGTATGAAAGTTACAGTTTCAGTTCATGCGTTCACTCCTAACTTCACAAATGATGTGAAGTTCGATGTTCAAGCCACGCAAGCCTAATTGTGTCACTCTTCAGGAGGGAGAATGATGATGATTATGTTATATACACAGCAGTGGGTTGAGCCTGAGTCTGAAAGGAGCTCATTGACAGCTTCCATACGTGTTCAATGGGCTAAGCTTGGTTCTCATATGCAAAAGAAGCTCTGTAATGATGTAAAACATGAATGATAATTATTGGTGTATTGCTATAAATGCAGTAAGTGTGTTTTTATTATACTTTATCAATCATGTGTAACTGTATGGTTGTATTTTTGTAACAACAAGAGCATTTTAAGGTGTATTCAGAGATCCCTTATTGTGAACATAAGGTGATATTTCCCACAGCTGTCTGGTTACAACAGAGAGATGATAACTGCAAACACATGGATGGTTGTTGTATGTGGTCTTTAGAAACAGATTTTTTTTATACACGAGATGTTGAATTTATTTATTTTTTGGAAATGTATAATGCTACGTGACAATACTTTTATGAAAGAAATAAAAATTAAATCGCTATTTTTATCAACTAACCTTGTGTCCAGAGTCCAGTCATTTTTAAAGAGTCTTTAAGTTCAATGTGCGCAGTTGTCTTGCGTCATAAAATGCAGGACTGTTTCTCTAAAAACATAGTGGATTGTTTAAAGATCACCTACACACTGTACCTGTCTCTGTAAAGACAGAGACATGAAAATTCCTGAAGGTCCTTTACTGGTATGAGTTATCTGGCAAATTGTTGTTTTTTTTCTGAACCTGGTTAGTACAAAGGTTAGAAAAACTAAAATAATATAAGTAGGATATTGCAAATTAACAAAAATATTTTCTTTAATGCCGAATTAACTCTGGAAGTTACAATAGACAGTATTTGGTACCTGGAACCAAGTCAAAAAAGCTATTATGTTAAACCATTACTTAAGTAGAAACAAATATGTGAAATGTACTTATATTATGTTATTATATTATGCAGCAGATTGGCCCTTGTCAGATTATATTATTGGATTATTTTTACTGATGTATTAACATGTAAGAAGTATTTTAATGTTGTACCTGGTTGAGGTAGAGCTAATTTAACTATTTCATACTGTTAGGCAGTTCATAAAGTCATTTTCATCCACAGTCATGCATCATATTTTATAAACTGTATGTATGTAAAATCTTAATCTGCAAAGTAGCTAGTAACAATAGCTGTCAAATAAATGTAGTGAAGTAAAAAATACAATTCTCTCTTAAATGTAGGGAAGTGCTAGCAGATAATTGAAATACTGAAGTAAAGTACCTTGAGATTGTAGTCTAGTATAGTACTTGAGTGAGTGTACTAAGTACCATTTTCCATCACTGGAGACCAAGTGAACTTTTAAAATGCAGGCAACGCAAAAGATAGGGATAAAGAGCATCAAACAGGCTGCAAACCCATTGCAACTTCTTTTGCAGTTTTCATGTTATGCATATAGTTTGTCCCTCTGTACTTGCCGTTGCCAATCCAGAGAATACAGGAAGTCGAGGAAGTAGGAGCAAGGGGGAAACAACTAAATATGCCATTTCAGGGCAAATAATGTTGCGTAAATGAGTGTGAAAACAAAACCAACCACTTTTTTATTTGAGAAACATTATCTTTAAATACGTGCTTCATTTAATTTTACACTGGTAGTTAATTATGTCTTCGGGTCGTCAATGAGAATTTTATTTTGAAAGTGCTACCCGGAAGCCCTGTGTTTACACTCGGTTGTCCAGTTAGCAAGAAAAGTGCGTATTTGTTTGCAGGAGTTGTGTTATAAACAGTGACCTGGCTTCTGAAAACATCGGACAATGGCCTCCGACGGCGGAATTCAGATACCGAGTCGTCTCCCGCTGCTGCTGACCCATGAAGGGGTGCTCCTCCCGGGCTCCACCGTCAGGTTCAGCGTGGACTCTCCGCGGAACATGCACCTGGTCAGCCAACGACTGTTGAAGGGGACTTCGCTGAAAAGCACAATCATAGGAGTGATTCCCAACACCAGAGACCCAGAGCACGACACCGACGACCTACCCACGTTACACAAGTAATAAACATTTTGTTGTCTAGCTGGATAGAGACTGAACAGTTGAGTCATTTCCTGAGTTTGGTACGGTGGTGTTGGTGTTGTTGTTTTTGGAGGTGAGACATAACAGCTGGCTGTTCAGGACCCTCAACCTGGGTAGTCATTAGACGAACCTAAGGGGTCGCGAGATGATTACAGGATAAGGAAGAAGATAAAACAAACTTCTGCTACACAAAGTATTTTCCTTATTCAGACTTTTCTAAAAAATGTTCAATTTGCTTGTATAAACTGAATACTTTTACCTTTTCAGGCCTCTAAAGATTATTACAATTAAACAATCTGAGAAAGCCTCTCATAGAGCAAAAATGTAGCCTTTGACTACTATCTGCTAGATTTTAGACTAGGATATATGTATAACCATTTGATATCAGCCCCAATGAATCCCATATAAATATATTTTTGTTCTTCCAGTATCCAAGTATCTGTTCTGTATGTGTGGTCATGATCACAGCATTGAGGAAAGTGACATCCTTTTCCATATGGTCACATAATCTTTAAACATCCTTGTACTTGTACTTTTTCCCCACTCAATTGGGCCTTCTCAGACCCAACCATGGGAGACACTGACCAACACTCAATTAAATTACATGCAGTTTTAGCAGGTTAGGCCTTGTTATCGTGTTTCACTGGCATGGCACAGAGAGGCGGACTTTAACCTTTCACCAGCAGTCTACCAGGCCAGTCTGGTTACTAAGTAGCAACTGTTTGTCTCTCTATCAGCCATAGTTACTGGGGGAAAAAACTGTTTTTCTGAGTTTGTATTAGTGATAAATATGGTCATATATGTGTATATGTTGCTTTAACTTTCTCCAAATTGGAAAGACATTGCCCTTGCACTTGGCATCTTAGCACTGCACTGTGGCCTCCCACTGCTCCCAAATAGCTAGATCAAATGGATTAAAGGATCCAGGATGCAGAGGATGAATTTTTAAATAAAATGTGTTGTTGTGGTAGACCACAGTAATGTGGCATGATTGTTAGGGGAAAAGAGGAATTAAATGCTGATTATCCAATCAGCCTTTCCCTTGATACAGTACATGTGTCTTTGATTTAGAACCACAGCACCTTAAGAAGGCCTCTCAGATCAACCACCAAACCACCATGCACACATAAGTCTACTCTGGGGTGAAGTTATGTCCTCGCCACTGTAAGCACATAGTTGTGTGTGTGTGTGGGTGTGTGTGGGGGTGGGGGGATTAGGCAACATCGCCAGAAGCTGTAGGTGTATTGATGCATAGCTACAAGTTGTATAATGCCCTGCTGCACACTGTCATGTCAACACATTATAGCGACACACATTTTTTACATAAACCTGAATCTATTTGTATTTAGCGTGGTGTTGCTCTCATGTTGACAGTATTTGTCCTGTTAATGTAACATTTGACAGCTTCTTACTTCAAATTAAACTTTGGCTCACTGTAAAATAGCAAATGCCCCTTAGGCTGGCAGGTGCTATTTAAGCCACTCAGCTGTTAAGAAACTATTAGAGCTGTCACAGTAAGATATTTTCTGATTTTGTGTCAGTAAATTATGGAGACCTCACATATAAGTGTTTTAAACAATCTTGTCTAATCTTTGAGGCCCCCATGCTGCATGTTTTGACAAAGTGTCAGCACCACATATTATGAGTCCCAAATGACGACAGGGCTGTCAATCAAGCCTGTTAAGTCTTTTTACCAGTTGCTTCACTGAGCACTGGGGAGAAATGAAGAAAACAGAGAAGCGCTGTTCATGAAAAATCAACATGTGAATCCTTCTGTGTCACTGCAAAATGTGTTTTGAATCGGTTTGATTACTTTTTAAAGTTTATTGGGTCTAATACACTATGCAGTGGCAAAGCTTAGCTCTTACTGGCTATTGATGTTTGATTGAGACTCAGATTAGGGACTTCCACATATTATGGCACACCCGCCGATTATAACAGATGTTTGAGAGAGTAGGATCAAAGTTGTGGTATGATTGAACTTGAAACAGTCAGCGTAGATTATCGTTAAGTATAAGATAATGCTACCATGCAGCTCATGACAGGCCAAATTGGCCGTGATCTGTCATCACTCTCCTCCTCTGTCTCACTCTCACTTTCTCTCTGTCTGTCTCTCTCTGTAGAATTGGTACAGCGGGGATAGCAGTGCAGGTGGTGGGCAGTAACTGGCCAAAGCCCCACTACACCCTCCTCATCACTGGATTGTGCCGCTTTAGGGTGTCAAGTCTGCTTAAGGAGCGACCTTTTGTTCTGGCAGAGGTAAAATGTATTTAATATCAGACAGGAGATTATTTAAGATTAGCAAGGCCATTATTCTACAGTGCTGTGAAAAAGTATTTGCCCCCTTCCTGATTTCTTATATTTTTGCATATTTGTCACACTTAAATGTTTCAGATCAACAAACAAATTTTAATGTTAGACAAAGATAACCCAAGTAAATACAAAATGCAGTTTTTAAATGATGATTTCATTTTATTAAAGGAAAAAAGCTGAAAGTAATTGAATGAAAAAGTAATTGCCCCCCCCTGTTAAATCATGAATTAACTGTGACTAACCACATGTTTTGGAAAGCTGAGTTCAATTTCACTAGCCACACCCAGGCCTGATTACTGCCAGACCTGTTGAATCAAGAAATCACTTAAATAGAACCTGTCTGACAAAATGAAGTAGGCTGAAAGATCTCAAAAAGCAACACATGATACCGAGGTCTAAAGAAATTCAAGAACAGATGAGAAACAAAGTCATTGATATCTATCGGTGAGAGCCATTATCCACAAATGGAGAAAACTTGGAACAGTGGTGAACCTTCCCAGGAGTGGCTGGCCTACCAAAATTACTCCAAGAGCGCATCGACGACTCATCCAGGAGGTCACAAAAGAACCAAGAACAACGTCTAAAGAACTGCAGGCCTCACTTGCCTCAGTTAAGGTCAGTGTCCATGATTTAACAAAAAGAAAGAGAAAATGGCATCCATGGGAGAATTCCAAGGCGAAAACCACTGCTGACCAAAAAGGCCACAAAGACTCGTCTCACATTTGCCAAAAAACATCTTGATGATCCCCAAGACTTTTGGAAAAATATTCTGTGGACTGACGAGGCAAAGGTTGAACTTTTTGGAAGGTCTGCGTCCTGTTACATCTGGCGTAAAACTAACACAGCATTTCATAAAAAGCACATCATACCAACAGTAAAATGTGGTGGTGGTGGTGGTGGTAGTGTGATGGTCTGGGGCTGCTTTGCTGCTTCAGAACCTGGACAACTTGCCGTAATTGATGGAACCATGAATTCTGCTCTCTACCAGAAGATCCTGAAGGAGAATGTCCGGCCATCAGTTCGAGACCTCAACCTCAAGCGCACTTGGGTTATGCAGCAGGACAATGATCTGAAACATACCAGCAAGTCCACCTCTGAATGGCTTAAAAAAAAAAACAAGTTGAAGGTTTTGGAGTGGCCTAGTCAAAGTCCGGACTTAAATCCAATTGAGATGCTGTGGCATGACCTTAAACAGGCCGTTCATGCTCGAAAACCCTCCAATGTGGCTGAATTAAAACAATTCCGCAAAGAAGAGTGGGCCAAAATTCCTCCACAGCAATGTAAAAGACTCATTGCCAGTTATCGCAAATGCTTGATTGCAGTTGTTGCCGCCAAGGGTGGCACGACCAGTTATTGGGTCTAGGGGGCAATTACTTTTTCACATGGGGCCAGGTAGGTTTGGATAGCTTTTTTTCCCTTAATAAAATGAAATCATCCATTTAAAAACTGCATTTTGTATTTACTCGGGTTTGATGATCTGAAACATTTTAAGTGACAAATATGCAAAAATATAAGAAATCAGGAAGGGGACAAATACTTTTTCACAGCACTGTAAGAGTGTCTCATAGTTAAAGATTAACGTAAAGGTGCCCCGTGGAGATTTCCTGTAAACAAACAAAAGTTATGTTTACATTCAGTGTTACTCACTAAAACACAGTGTATCCTTGATCTCTGACAAATGTGTTGAATGCATTTCCTTCCTCAAAAAACATTTGCCCAGATGAGTATTTTAAATCCTGCCTCCATGTTTACGTGCTTGTGGTCTGATGTCACAGTGTACTAATACACCCTGGAGTACACTTTGATGTCATAATATGCAGCTTTTTGCAATGAAAGCAAAAAAAAAAGAGCACTTGGAGAATTCCCGGTGGCCTGGCCAGCTGATTAGACCACTGTTAAAAATAAAAATATAAATATCTTTTATTATCCCAGTCCGCCCCTGCCTCTCAGTAATGCTCGTACAGATTATTGAACAGTCCCTCATCATATTCAGCAGTCTTTCTGTCTAAATCTCTCCCCACATCATGTCCCTCTCCACTCTTGTGCTCTTGCTTGATGTTAAAAAAAAAAAATAAAATAAGACTGCGTGCTGCTTTGTCAGGTAACCCAGTATTAGTCATTAAAACTGACTGCTGTAACTAGCATTAGCCAGTACTTTAGACAGTTATGTTTACATTTAGTGTTAGGGCTGTTAGTGTTACAAAATGCACAGTGTGTACCCCTGAGGCCTGACAAATGTGTTGAATGCATTTCTTCCTCATAAAAGCCGTTTAAATTGTCCATTGTTTACATTCATATTTGCTAGTCTGTCTTTTGTCGGTGCATTGCGAGGTTTCTTTGTGCATTACCGCTGCCAACTGTCAATCAGCAGAATAGTGTGAAACCAGCTGCAGGAGTGTGTACCACATCGCCCCCTTGCTTGTGTGTGTGTGTGTGTGTGTGTGTGTGTGTGAGTGCACAATACAAACAAAACGGAGACCCATTCATAAAAACATTGCTCCATAGCACTACCTGTGATCAAAAACTCCACAGGGGAACCTTTAATCTCCTAATATCGTTATTTCCAGTGAAACATTGTCAAAGGTGCATTCCTCATTGGGGGGCATCATTACTAATGGCTCCTTTTTTACCACTAACACCTGTCACTCAGTATTTCAGAAAAACAATACACCAACGTGCCTCTCTAATTGCAAAACAAATTACAGGTGGAGCAGCTGGATAAACTGGATCAGTACACGACCCCAGCAACAGAGGGTGTCACAGCAGAAGATAGAGAGCTGGGCGAGCTGTCCCAGAAGTTCTACCAGGCTGCTGTACAGGTGTGTGTGTGTGTGTGTGTGTGTGTGTGTGTATATACCTTGTGTATGTATGACTGAGAAAGATGGGGGGGTAGTGAAAAAAGAAGAAGGAATATCTACAGAGTACTTGATTAAGTCAAAGAATTTGGCTTAACCCAAGGGTAAAACACAAAATGTCCCTCAAATCTTTCTTGATTTACTGCCTGTTGTCTTGCACAGTCTTTTTATTTACCTTTTTTTTGGCATATCAGAGGCAGGGAAGAAGACAATAAATACACTGGATTAATAGATCAGATACAAATAATATAATAAAAAAAAATGAATCAAATGGCAGGAAAAGAACGGACCTTCCTGTCATTCATACATTGAATTCAGTATATAGGTTCCACAGTTTTGCCAATAAAATAAACCAGTTACAGTGGTTTCTACAGATCTACAAAGAGTCCTTTTTCCTAGATTAGATCCCTCAACCCAGAAATCAGAGGACTGAAAGGTTTGTCCTTCAGAGAACTTACAGCAACGTGACACTTATTACAAAAATGTGATCAATTAGGGTTTATTCTATATCTAGCTTCTGCAGTTGTTTGCTAGAACATGAGAGGGCTTTTTGCATATACAGTGTATCTTTCCTGTCCACTTGTATTGTAATACCCAGTTCATCTTCCCATCGCCTTTTAGTTTTTTTTGTCACTTTCAACCTTGACATTACCCAACACATAATAAAACTCTGATTGATGTTATCAGCCGAGCTATTGACTTTTAAATGTACATCCAGCTGGTGAATATGTGTCGGAGCTGTGAAGTTGCTCCTCTTACGCATCCGCAGCTAATTGAGATTGATTGAGTGTCCTGACCGCCAAAAAAAATCCCTTTAAAGGGGTTTGTTCTGTCCCCGACATTTTGACATGCTGCTTTGTGACGTGGTGCCCTGTGGAGTATGTTTAAATTATGTTTACATTCAGTTTTACTCACCAAAACGCATTGTGTATCCTTAAGATCTAACAAATGTGTCGAATCCATTCCCTCCCTCATAAAGCATTTGCAAAGTTTAGTTTTTAAGTATTTTAAATCCAGCATTGTTTACATTCATGTTTACTAGCTAGCAGTCTTCTTCTTCCCCGCTGGTGCATTGCATTATATCTTGGAGCATTACCGCCCCCTGTTGATCCATGGCATAGTGTGAAACCATCGGCAGGACTGCGTATCGCGTCGCCTGCCTGCATGTTTTTTAATGTCCAACTTCATGTCAAACTAGTGTCTCTTTATTTCTCTCTGTCTTTATATTTAAGTACATTGCTTCTCTGATCAGGCCTGCAATAACTATCATTGTCATTATTGATTAATCTGCCTAACTAATCAATTACCCGTTTAGTCTATAAAATGTCAGAAAATTGTGAAAAATGCCAGATTTCAAATTGCTTGTCCAGACTGACCAACAGTCCAAACCAAAGATGAGCAGCAAATCTTTACATTTGAAAAGCTGGAACAAGAGTACTAATATTTTCGGGTCCCTTAGTAGGGCTACTGACACTGCTAAAATTATTATATTTTAGTCTACTGATTACTGACAGCAGAAGTTGAAGCTCAGCGTTGCGAAATTCATCTTTTTACTCTTTGGTAACATTTTTGTGAATGAAACTTGCCCACAAACGGAGCAGAAAAGGCGGCCTTCAATGAAGGTCTGGGGCCGTTGATTTGGGAAATGATGAAATGTTACGAAGGCACACTTACTCATGATCAGGTGGCATTCATCAAGTTGAAATGAGCAATTTATGACAACAGGGGGAAATGGCTACCATCACATCTAAAGATTAACATGTTACATTTTGTCGGTGTGATCCGTAAAAAAATGGAAGTGTAAACATGACAAATCAGATGGCTGTTTCCAGTGTTCATGCTAAGCTAAACTAACTGGCCGCTGGCTCTAGCTACATATTTAACTGACAGACATGACGAGAGTGGTATCGATCTTCTAATCTAACTCTCAGAAAGAAGGCATATAAGTGTTCCCAAAGTGTTTTCCCAAAATGTGGAACTATTCTTTTAAGGTTCCAATTTGGAGATAAAACACAAAACTGAACTAAATTTACTAAACATGAAAAAATCTTCCTGGTGCAAAAGCAGAAATGTATGCATTTTATGCTTTCACTACAGTTTATCCATTTAAATCACTAGAAGAAGAACTGGTTTAAGCAATATTAGCAGTGATAGTCACCACTTTTCCGCTCCTAACTGTGCTGGTCGTTGCTGTTTGGCCTCAGATGCTTCTTTTGGATGCTCTATCTGGTCTCAGCAAAAAATTATATTTTAGAAAAAATTGTCAGTAGGCAATAAATAGTCTTAATGCAGTTACATGCCTCACTTATATTCTATATCCTATCCTGTCATACTTTCATTGTAATGCACCCCGTTGTACAGTTTATACAGTGTTTTCATCCCTCATTTTACGTTCATATTTTATATTTATCTATGCTTGTAATTTGTACTCGATCCATATTCTTATTCCTATGTATGCATTTATAGTATATTTACACTGTGTATATACGTATATTGAGGATCTTGGGCACAAAAATGTTCTTCAGGATGAAAAATGTTCTTTCTGATCTTATCTTATTATTTTGATCTTATTATGCTGTGGGAACACCTGCAGGTTGGCAAACCTATAACTACAAGCTCATTCATCATTTATCAATTAATCAAATGGCATCAGAAGGCTTCCTGTCTGTTTTTGCATTCACAATTCATGCCACAGCTGGTTTTACTCTCACCAGGTTTCAAAATGTATCAAGATAAGAAGAAACAGGCAACATTTGTCTTATCCATTACAGCAACTCAGTGTCACAATCAATCTAATCCCACTCTTTGTGTGTGCGCGTGTGTGTGTGTGTATGTGTGTGTAGTTGTTAGGTATGTTGGACACATCCGTTCCAGTGGTGGCTAAGTTCAGGCGTCTGTTGGACAGTCTGCCCAGGGAAACTCTACCTGATGTGGTAGCCTCCATGATCCGCACCTCAAACAAGGAGAAACTACAGGTGAAGTGACTGTTGGGTCTGCGTCACCCGAAATGCAAACTAATTACTTAAAAAAAACAAAAACAGGATGTGACAGACGGTTAGAAGAATATCTAGTTTAAAGCCACTATTTGTAGAGTTTTTAACGTGATTACAGCATCTTTCAAATTCATCAGATGGTATAAATCAATATATAAATTTGCTTGGCAGCGCAGTTAGGCTGCATTTCACCCTTTGAGGGTGCTTTGAGATTTACATGGTTTCTTTCTGTCTTATTTGTGCAGGTTTAACGACTGCAAAACCGCGTAATCCTTTTGTGAATTTGCCTGCATTCAGTTACTGTAGGGGGCGGGGTGTTTAAGCTACCACCGGATGGTGCCAAAGACAAAAATGAATTCACATACTACATACAGTGGGAGTGGGTTTAATGTTAATATTTTTCTAAAATGAATGAATGTATTTTACAAGTGTTTGTATCTCTGTGTGTGCTGTGAAGGTCCTGGATGCAGTGAGCTTGGAGGAGCGATTTAAGAAGGCCCTGCCCATGTTGACCAGACAGATAGATGGTCTAAAACTGCTGCAGAAAACCAGGAAAATAAGTCCTGACAACGAGAAGAGGGTAACAAACATTTGCATTTCTCCTTTACTTTTCAACAATGTCTGTATTTATATGCCTGTTCACCTCTCCGTGTCTCATCTGTTCAGGTGTTATCGGTGCGCAAAGGTGGAGTGTTTCCGGGCCGGCAGTTCAATCTGGATGAGGAAGATGAAGATGACGATGGCGATGACGCTGCAGCCTTGGAGAGGAAGGTCCACGGGGCCAACATGCCCGAAGCTGCACTCAGAGTTTGCCTCAAGGAGCTCAAGAGGTGAATTTTCGCCCTGATCAAACCTTCAGCTTCTCCTTTATAACAAAACATGTCATATAAACCTCACTCAGTCATTTGAGTTCACTCTGCTCTAATTATCTCTGAAATGTATTTAACAGCTACAGGATAACAGGTCTTTATTTGCAGTAGCTTTATTCAAACTGTACCTTTGACTGCATAGTTAAAAAAAGTCAGTATGATTTTGTGAATTAATGGCACATGCTGTTACTGTTCTGTACCCAATTCAGATGCACTAATTCATTTAATTTAAAAAGGATTTTTGTAAGAACAAAGCTTGTTTTTTTTTTTTTTTTGTAAGAATCCAACATTTTAAAGCTGTTTGAACCCTTTGAATATTCTGTGATCCCTTTAAATCATTACTCGGATGTGGTTTTGTCTTGAATACATGGCCCCACTTCTTCTCTGTTTGATGCGTGATTTCACTGAGTCCCGGTCCACAGTCAGACCGGTGTTGCATTTACTCTCATTCATCTGTATTCAGATTGAAAAAGATGCCTCAGTCCATGCCTGAGTATGCCCTGACCAGAAACTACTTGGATCTGATGGTGGAGTTACCATGGAGCAAAAGCACCAAAGGTAAATAAAGCTAAATGCGACCGGTAGCAGGAGTCCAGGTCAACGAGCCAAAAATGTGATAGCTTTGGCACATTTGGAAGCTGTATTGTTCCACTTTTAATGGAGTTAAGCTAATAATGTCCCTCTGCCTCATGTTTCAATGCTAAGCAATGCTGAACACGTGGTGACTGTAAGATTGTGGCAATAACTGTGTTGAATATTTCAGCGTAATCAGTCTCGTATTTTTCTGGTGCACTGCTTTTGTTTTGAAGCGTGTCTGCTGGAGCTCTCAGTCCTCTTTGGACTGACTTAAACGATTAACATCAAAATCTCCTATTGACCAAATTAAATTATTACATTTTAACAGATTTCAATATTAATGATCAGTTAATATGATCAAAAATTTAAATTTTACGATCAGTCAGCTGAAAACTGAACTTTTGTTCTTTTTGACACATTCCTCACTGAGGTCGCCTCTCAAATTCATTCATACTGTTTATTGTGTTGCTCTGACATATCTCCTGTGTAGTCATTTATACTGAAATTCTTATAAAGATAAATAGTTAAAGTTGCACTAATCAATATTTTGTGTCACTTGTTGTGATGAACCCGCAGAGAATTATCACTCTATAGCTCAGCTCTAAGGAGCATTTTAGCATCTTTCAGCTCATTGTTTTAGTCACTCTCACCGCTCTCATCAACCCAGTTTGCAGCAGCAGGCAGCTGTTTTCAGCAAAAACACTCTGATTACCCACTCTACACTACCTTCTCAGCACCAAACAGCAGACAGACACAGTTAGTGACTAGCTGGTGAACACAGTGGAGCATTTAGCAGCTGAAGAGCCTGATATTTTACTCAGCAGTTGGTGGAGAGCAACACAAAGCTAAGAGAGATCAGGTTGTCAAAAACACGACTCCAAATGAAGCTAATGTTACTACGTATCTGCTGGGTGTGTAAATAGGCAACTGTTTGCTAACAAGTTAGCCATAACAACTCTAAAAGGTGATAATATGTCAGTGTTGTGTGCTTGTTCTGCTGAATTCTACTTGTTAAAACAAAACTCTGTTAATGCAGCTTTAAATAAAATACTTTACGTCACCGTATGACTCATGTCCAAATGTGAACCCAGACTCATTCCCTCAGAATTCCAAGGCGATAATCATAACCAAACAGAAAACACAGCGTACCATACAAAGATGTAATGTATTTGTGGTGGCCAGCCACAGTATCAGAATATCAGGCCCACTGCCAATAGATTTCACAAACTGACATAATAACACTTGAGTTAGACACACAGTCTTTGCCACTGTTTTGCTTTGTCTCTGCTGCTGCCTGCAGACTGCCTCTAGAACAAATAACCTCAGATCAGTGGAGACTTCAAAATTTGCGGACAGGGTTCATTTAGTTGCAGGGTCAGAAGTCGTTGCTTTTTTATCAAACAATTTAGGAGGAATGTCCGTCGTTGATGGACCGTCCAAATTTGCCAAACCACCCAGGGGGAAACTTTTTCAAACACTGTCAAGCAAACTTGTTTTCTACTGTCCTCGCTTCCTCTCATCAACCCATCTGTTTCTGCAGCTCCCACCTCACTGTCTTCACCTCCACTAACTTAAATATTTTCTCTTTCTTTCCTGGATCCATCCATCCCATCCCATCCACATTCACCCAACACACACACACACACACACACACACACACACACACACTCTCTCACTCTCTCACACACACACACACACACACACACACACACACACACACACACACACACACACACACACACACACACACACTCTTCAGACTGCCTGGACATCCGAGCTGCTCGTACTATATTGGACAACGATCACTATGCCATGGACAAGCTGAAGAGACGTGTGCTGGAGTACCTGGCTGTGAGACAGCTGAAGACGTCACTGAAGGTACTTCTTATAGATCTCAGTCCATTAAACATATATAAAGACAAAACGTTATGTATTGTATGAAGCAAGAATCCATTATTAAAAACAAAAAAACAAGGAGCAGGGATTTCTGTAAGGTGTCACATATTTAACTGTGGATTTCACGCTGCTGCTGCTGTGTCTTTAGGGCCCCATCCTCTGCTTTGTGGGGCCCCCAGGAGTCGGTAAGACCAGTGTGGGACGCTCCATAGCCAGGACTCTGGGCAGAGAGTTTCACCGCATCGCTTTGGGAGGCGTTTGTGACCAGTCTGACATCCGAGGACACAGGTATGCTAGTAAGAGAAGATACAAACTCTAATGAAGGTCTGTAACAGCAGCTGTTGTTTTGTTGGTGGAGCTCACGTTGGCTCTGTGGATGTGTATTGGAGCACAGTGCTCTCTGCTGCTGAGTGTAACATAAGCTCTCATGAGTCAAGTATTACATTTCAAACATAATCGCCACGCTGACAAAAAAAAAACAAACAAGAAAAATGAAGCGCAGTTTGAAAAATAACCTGTTTTCTTAAAAAGAATTATTTTGCATTCAGTCCATTTGCAGCAGTTCGACACACTGACTTAAGCATGGAAAGTCCTGCTGATATCTTTCCAGCGTGCCTGCGAGTCCCCCCTATGTGTAATTTAAAAGACTGATGATTAAAACACAGATGTGCATGTTAAGATCCTGCAGATGAGAGGCAGCAGAGCTTCTACCCTGCTGTGAAGACATTCATAAGGTCTAACAGCACATCCGTCCCCGTGATGGGACCTCCACATTCAGACATGGCATGTCCTCTTGACATGTAAACCACGTTGTCAAATTACCACATCAGAGGCAAATATGTCAGGAACAGTTGAATCAATTATGTC